>VWZZ01007934.1:1413498-1470842 GCA_013399095.1 Psophia crepitans | reverse complement strand
GGGGGCTCGGGGCCGGGGGTAACGGTGCGGCAGGCAGCGCTCCAGCCCCGGGCTTTGTGTGGGCTGGTGGTTTGATGGGAAGAGCTCGTGGTGCGCTCCGGGAAAAGCCCGTCTTGCTTCGGGGCGGTGAAAAAAGTCACCGAAATAGGCAAATTCATTGAGATCTTTCGGTTTACAAGCGAGGTCCGGTGACGCTTCAAAACCGGTATTACTGTCTTCGAACTGAAATTCGTTAGAGCTGATTCACTGGGTTGTTTTTTTCCTCTCATCTAAACCTCGCCTTTCTACGGGAAATTAAAAAGCTGTGAAGAAAAGGGGAGAAAATAAGAAAAGCTAGTGAGGTGGCATGGCAAAATGATCCTAACAGCAAGTAAAAAAATATGCTAATGGTAAAATGATCCTTGCTTCAAGAGCATAGTGACTGAGTCACAGGCAGCATGTTGACCCGAAATCAGAGCGCTTTCATCGCCCTACCTGTATTACTGCTCCTAACCTGTTTCCTCAGATGATACAAACCAAAAGCATTGTTATAATAAAAATATGTTTTTCGGTTCTGAGAGCTCAACGGGCACAAGTGTGCATTAACCACATGAGTTTGTTGTGTTAACATTTTATTACCATTTTATAGGCTGTTTGGTTTTACCAGGCAACGTGCTACAAATGGGAAGTTATCCCAGCCTGGGACCTCCTCTTTTGATTTCTGGGCTCCTACTTTCTATAGTGCCATTTGCTTGTAAAAACACGTGTTAAAACAGCGTTTGAGGGGGAACAAACACAAAAGGGATCTCTAGACGCGTGTGCCTTGAGCTGTTGTAAATGTGAGAAAAAGAATGAAATGGCGGGAAGAGACGGTTAGTCAAATAATGAAAGGGGAAGGGGGGGAAGAACCTATTTATATGCAAAGAGTAGACCTCTTGCAGGCTACCAAAATGATCAGAAACTGAAGCAGCGGTCCTCTGCGCTGCGGCGGGACGTACCACAGCCACCTGCTCCGCCACGACGCGGCTGAAACTGTGCTGGTGCCCGGTGTGCAATGAGCGTGCACCAGCGTGGCAGCTTCTCAGAAGCCCTGTGAGATAGTCACTCCCCTGGTACTGCCTTCATTTGCCCCTCACGTGGGGCAGACCCACAAAGTGACAGTAGCAAAAACATTAAGCGTGATCCTGGGATGACAAATAAGACGGGACGCAGCAATTCGTGCAAGGGCTGGATATTCTTGGTCAGTGAAACCAGGAACTACCTGAGCAAGTACTTACTAGAAATCTTTACGGAGATTAGAGATTTACAGACAAGGGGGAAGAGATGGGATCAGCCACTAGCAAAAGAAATATCCCCTGGCTTAGGGAGATCAGCATCCAGCTGCTCCGAGCCTCAGGATTTCCGACTGCAAACTTCTCGAGGCAGCTTTAGTCTTTGTGTGTGTGTGTCTTTAGAGCTGGGGAGGATCCTGCTCTTCAGTTTGGGGCTATATACCCTGCAGTAGCACAAAAAATTAATCATGGCTTTGCTTTGCACTGCTTACTTTGCTCAACCCACCCCAAAAAAGCATCACTGAGCAGTTGGTTTGCTTTTCTTTATCTTAATTGAGTGTACCAAGCCCAAAAACCTGTGTTTACCTACAGGGTTGGTCAGAACCCCCAGGTGAAGGTGCTTGTATGCCACATTGCCAAATACTCTGCTTTACTGTTTGGGTTTGTTGTCTTTCTCACCTAGTTCCTTGAGCTGCTCCCCATAAATTGATTATTGAGATCCTGGAACGTTTGGGTCTTGCAGAAGCCCATTAATGCAACCGTGAACAGCAGAAATGCTTCGCAAGGCTCTGCAAACAGCAGGGCGGACTGCTTGCGGCTGGTGGGTTAGCGCGACGTTGAGTGTGATTTCAGGGGAAAAGTTCTCCCTTTAGATTTTATGTTTAATAAACGAAGGCTGCTGAGTTAAAGCAACGTGCAGGAGTTGTTAACCATGCATGGGGTGTTTCGGATGTGGGCTGCCCTGAAATGCATTGCCATTGCGGAATTGACTTTGATGGCCACCTTGAAGTGTATTGCGCTTCCCTAGTAGGTTTAAAAAAAAAAAAAAAAGGCGTTATCTTGGCCCAGGGAGGGACTGACCCTTGTGCGGAGGAGCAGAATTTGGGAGCAGTAATAGCACAGAGCACACCACAGGCAGGGTCAGGGACTTTGCCCGCAGAGTCGGTGGCAGCACAGCTCTCCCTGCACCCGTGTTTCGGCAGGTTCCCCAGCTGTCCCAGCCCTCTCTAGCTGTGGGATCTCCAGATGCAAGAGTTGCTCCTATCCTGGAATCACTCTTCCTTTTCAAAATTGATTTATTGCTAGATCTCCCCACGATATAATTAGTTTTGTTCCATCTTGGCCTTGAGTGACCTCCTGGTGCACGAGTGGTGATGCTGAACTGGGGGATTTGAGAACAAAGACGTTCTGCAAACACTTTCTGGGAAAATGTTCTGAGAGAGGTCAAGGACTTCATCTGGTTTATGAATTCCAGACAAACAAATCCATCCTACTTCGTTAGCTGTGATGAGTGATTGTAGATGAGTACTCAGAGAGGGCCACTAACTTTAATAGATTTTGCATCAAGATCTCTCGTTAGTGCCGTGGAGAGCATGAGATGAGGCTGTGAAGTGTTTAATATTAATATTAAATCTCTCTTCAGGCAGAAGTACCCCTGAATCTAGGGTACTACTATGTTGCTGCTGTCAAAAATAATGTCATTCCACTTCTAAATTGTAAATGAGTTTTATGAGCAATGAGAATATGTTAGAGGTGGAAAATACTGTTCGTATTCATTTGCCTCAATCAGCAAAATGCGGAGCCTTTCCAGCAGTTCTTGAAATTCCCGGAGCAGCAAAGACACTAGTCCTGTTTCTTGTGTTGTGCTGTTCCACCGACGTATGTACAGTTACACTAAAACTGAATTTGATTGCTTTTGTTAATGGATAAAGGATATTGCTGTATGGCATCAATAATCTTCAGTCATTTGAGTTCTTAGAGCTTGGCTTCTTGGTTGCTTCAGGAAAGAAAATGAAATGCTGACAAGCTTTGTTTCACTGTCATCCAGTGGTTTGAAGGAGTCAGGGAGTGGTTTTCATGTTGAGAAAGCAAGGCCAAACACTTTTTTTTCAAAGAATACTTTGACTTCGCAGTGTTCTGGCTGAAAAAAATCCAAGAAAAAGTACTTTTTGGCATTTTGATAGCTATGGTTTCATATTTTGGAATTCAAGTCCTTTGGGTATGCTATGAGATAGGACTTTATTTTCCTAGATGTCATTAAGAGATAAAAAAATATGTTTAGATTCTGGAGTTCTGATACATGATACCACCCATGACACAGAAGTCCCCCAAACATCTGAAAGATACAGGCTCTGTTGGATTTTCGTTCCCTCATAGCATCTCCTTGGAAAACTGCATCAATCTTTTTAGCTTAACATACTCCAAATAAATCAGATTTGAAAATTCATTTCAAGTTTTCTTTCGCTATAAAAGCCCCATAGGAAGTAGAAGCTCAGCTCTTGTCCCAGCTGCAAAGCCACCCTACCTTGCCTTAGCTGGAAGAGCTTGCTAATGCCTTCCCTTCGTGATCGATCTGATCCTGCACTGCTCCTGCGTAATTGAGGACAGGGCAGATGCCATGGAGCCTTATGTTCGCATAAGAATTCCCTTCAAAAAAGGGATTTCCTCACGGTGCTTTCAAAGCTTTACGGTCATCTTTGTATTGCTGGAGTGGATTCAACTCACGGAGGATTTAGACCCTTCGAGCCAGATGTAGGTCTCGGTTACAGCAGCATCAGCCTTTTTCAGAGTCCCCCTATAGCCCTGATCAGCCTGTGATCCCTTTAGTGTTGCGTATTTTCCTCCTCTTTGGTGAAAAACTTGAAAAGTGTATTCTAAGATGCTGAAGAAACTGACCTAAAAGGAGTGAAAAGTAGGTATCCAGCCTGTAGTGCACTGAGTATCTGTTTCCAATATTCTTGTTTTAAAATAATGTGAAACTTAAAATACTGCCTTTTTTCAAGAGGCAATAAAAAAACTTCCTTGCCTGCCACCACAAACCAGCCAGTTTTTATTCCCTTGAATTACCTTTGACCAAAATCTCGGGACCCCTCCCATGAACGTCTGGTGTGAGCAAACACTGCTAATGGGGAAGCAGCAATGGCAGGATTGGGCTCACCATTTCGTAGGGCACACTCCTCAAATCAGTTCTCGGTGACCTCATTCAAGCTGATAACCAAGAACGAGGTTATCCCGCTGTGGTCATTTCGTGCAGCGCTTTGACGGGGGCTGTAGGATGCGACCAGGTCCTTAGCAAGGAAAATTGAGAAGTTCCTGAGTTAGTGATGAAAACCCCACTATGCTGCTGCAGGGAAGCAGGAATCCCTTGAAGGCGATTTTCAGATTTCCAAGTAAATCTGTTCTCCAACAGCTGCTGTCTAAGGCTGCGATTCCTCGTGTGTGAGAAAAGGGGGGGTGCAAAGTGGAAGCCAGTCTTCGCATTGCGCATGGACACTAAAGCCCTCTGAATTCCAGCAGATGTTTTGGGTTGACAATGGGAACATTATACATCTGTTTATTCCTCTGTGGCAGGAAGAACACCATTCGGCAGCGGTTTGATCCCTGGCAGTGAGAATGAATTACTGACCTGATTGAGTGTTGTCAGATGAAAGATGTGCCAGCCTGCAAGAGGGGCAGCTTGCAAACCGTGTGGTGCTTGCAGAGTGTGAGCTCACCTGCGTACGCACCTTTCTCCATACGTTAGTACGTATATTGGTGTGTGTGGCTGTGGGATTGCTGTCTCATACTGAGCTGGCTTTCTTAGAGAGGCCTGTTAATGCAGAACAGCATTGCTCAGCAATTTTCCAGCAGCATCTCTCAAAGGCATCGGTGGATTCTCGCCTCTTCCGATCAGTGGGAATTCTTATGTGTTTAGAAGCAGCCAGCCATGGAAGAAGCAGGCCGCCGAGGGTGGCACAGCCAAGGTATACCTGCCTGTTTGCAGCCTGTTGTGCTTTGTGGCCATCCTTGAGATTTTCAGTGCTTTCTACATTAGCTGTTTCCTGTAGCCACTGTAGGAACTTGTAGCACAAGGACTCGTCATTGATCTGAGGCTTTTAAGGGAGGTGTCATTTCAGGTTGACTGCTTCTGCCCATCCTTGGTGGCAGCGGTCAGCAGCCCTGCGTGCTGATCTTCTGCTCTGTCCCATTCCCCTTTGGGTCTGGGTTCCTACCCTTCATCTCATAGTTATTGCAGCTGTAGTTTGTGGTTATGGCACTGGTTTGGGATTTTCGATCGGAGGATGAAGATAAGTTATCCCTTGGAAAGTGGTCATCATTTCCTCTTGACGATACAATAGGCGTGTGCCCTCTTCAAAAAAATCCCCAAATACACCACAGTGTGTCAAGATCTAGGGTGCTGCGTGATTGAATGCAAATTAACTGCAAGCTGGCATTGTGATTATTCTAAGTGGACGAAATACGATGAAGTATGATGCCTTTGTTTAGCTCATCTTTGGAGGGTGGATGGGGAATGCTTGGTGTCCAGAAACTTAGGGGCTGCAAATGCCAAGTCAGAAGTCCGACAGCTGCGTGAGCCTGTGCACTGATCTTGTCCAAACTCCCTTGTGTCGCATCAGATTTGTGCTGGAAGGGTTAATTTTGCACCATCTGGCTTTGTGCTAGATCAAATATTGTTTGCGCTGTGGTAGCCAACATGAGGCCAGAATAAGCTCGGTGTAATATGCTTGGCTAATCCACCAGAAATATGATTATGTGCCTGTTCCTGCTGCAGATCGTATCTGTGGTAATGGGTGATTTAGTCACTTAAAATAGTGATTGTGGAGACATGGCTTGAGGGCTTTAGATAACCTGGATGCGATGATCTTGCAGTGGGCAACAGAGAGACAATAGGAATGTCTAACTCAAATTAGGTACTTAACTTTAAATGAGTAATTAAGAGAGATAAATCCCACTCTTAATGCAGAATTACTTCCTAGGGAGTCACCTGAGGCATAGAAATTGAGGTTATTTAACTTTGTATTTTGCATGCCATAGTGACTTCCTAGGTGCTAATCTGAGGTTAACCAAAAAATGAACAGCTGGAGTTCTACTGTATTTTGCAAAATGGCCCATTTCAAGCAGTGAGTTCATTTAAGTGCTGTCTGGGAGGCTGTGCTGTTCCTGTGCTTGGCAGGGATCTCAAGACTAATACCTAAGAGGATTAGAGAGCATCACTGCATGTTAAACAAGATCCGGGCTAAGTGGTGTGCACCACTGAGTTTGTGCTCCGGGGGCTGTTTGGGGAAGCTATTACTTGCTGATCTGGAAAAAAAGTGGGCTTGTGTGGGAAATACTCTTCCCCAGCTGAATCTTTCCTGTAGTTTCTGTTTCTCTCGTACTCCCACTTGATGCAGTGTTTCCACCCTCTGCCCACCTCATGGACTCGTGAGCTCTTGCGCTCGCAGAGGATGATGAATGTTGCAGGGGATGCTGACGATTGGCAGGGTTCTCTTACCATGATGCATTTAGCTCTTCTAATGTGCATCACTCTATGTTAACTGGTTTATGACAGGAATGGGGGTGCATCCAGCCCACCAATAGAGGATTAAACTGGAGAACTTGTCATAAAAAGCCCAAGCTAAAGACTGTTGTTGGCTGGTAGAGCAATATGACCTCTTGGACTTTCTGTGGAAAATCACATACCACTTCCTATAGAGTTAGGGGCTGGAAGGTAATCTTGTCTCAGGAAAAAGTGAAGCACTAGGTAATTTGGATGGTGACCTCCAACCCCCATAGTCCACAGCATATAAAAGAGACTACATGGAGACTGTCCCCCATGCCAGATCTTCTCTACAGCCCTGTGTAATGCCCCAAGATTTCACATAGATTATTTTTTTTTCCATGCTGCAGCAGAAATCAGGGATTTAAGATTTGTATTTCATCTCCAAATTTTGATCTACTTGATACATTGGAAAGGAAAGAGGCATTAGGACCCCATGAAGGAATGGCTTTTCAGCAGCGACGGTTCATGTGAAACCCACTGCTGGCAGCTCCTCGCTCGCAGTCCGCAGCGGCACAGGCGTGGCGGGTGTTTTAAGGGAAAAATTGGTTGTGGAAATGTGCAAATATCTCTAGGTTTTTTGAGTGGGTGATAGTAGAAAGGGGGGTCGTGCCCTGAGTTAGGGTATAAATATTTCTGGCTCCAAGCATGATTGTGTTTCGGCATTTACCCTTACGATCAAGCCAAAAATAGATTCCCGACACCCTGCAAGAGGAGAGCAGCCTGGTGTGGTACACGAATTGATCATTCAGTCAAAAAAAAAAAAAAAGGTGCCATATGAAGGAGATATCTCAATGAAAAGGCTGTCACCCAGCAGTGATGCAAGAGAGAACCTGCAGAAAGCCTTTCTGGAGGCCTTGCTGCTCCAGCGATGACTGTTGCCCTCTGTTTGAGGAGGATGCAGTAATTCTGTGCAATATTAATACACCACCCACAACAGAAGGGCCTCATGTTATTTGTGCCAAATCCTTTTTGCGGTATGACTTCCACAAAATTTCATGGTATTGTTTCCTCCGGTTTGACCTTTTTTTTTAAATCTCGATGCTAATGAAATCAGGAGGATGAAAAAGAGTAAGTTCCTGTAAACCATGGTAGATGTAGGCGTTATTCTATTATACTTTTGCTGCACTCAGCGTCCTTGGATTGTGTAACATAGAAATGAAAAAAAAGCAATATCCTATCGCTTCTATCTTTAGAAGCAGTGACGAATTGTCCCACATTCTTCATTTGAATTTTGCTCATTTTGTTTTGTTTCTTGTATCACAGAGGATTTGCCTGAATCTGCATCTTTTGCAGAAGCAAAGAAGGGATATCTATAGGAACTAACCGGTAATCACTGGGAAAAGCTGACCGAAGGCTCACGCAGAAACATTTTAAATGGATTGCCAGAGTCCAAATGATGGAAAATAACACCATGTGGTGGGCAGGGCTAGATGTTGGGAAAAGGCTGGTGGTATATCTGCGTTGGAAGAGCCGCAGAGACACCCGGCTCCATGGGCAGGCACCGTGGCTGGAGAGCACAGGACAGTGCCAGCATGCAAACCTTCTTGTGACTGATCAAACTTACGGGAAGGAAAAAGATATTAAAGCAAGAGTGACATTGGGGAGAGGGAATTAGGTAGTATAGCATAAAAGAACCTTTTGTCTGGCTAATCTCTGCTGTGGCGGAGGACAGCGGCCCGCTTAAATCTGCTTTGTGCATTGGCACCGCAAGTTTTTAAAGATGGTCTAAGGCAGCTGCAGCCAATTGTATTTCCACAGATAAGCTGGAATAAATAAGTGAGCTCAGAAAATCTGGCTAGATTTATCTTCAAAGCATTTTCAAGCAGCTAATTGAAAATTATCCTAGCCCACTTTCCTGATTTCTTGCATATTATTGCATTAATTTGCCAGCGAATGGGAAATGCTTGGAAAACATACAAAGGATTTGTGAGTGCTAAGCTTTCCTATTTGGAATGTATTTAATTATAAATGTGTTCTTGCTCATGTGATAACTTAAAGCCAGTTTCTGCTGCTCTTTTCCATGCTTCAGGCCCCAGTGGGACTAACCATGCAAAAACACGTCTCAAACGTGAGGGGTGGGCCAGGATATTCTTATTGCCCCCCACTTCTCGGTGCCTCCTCCCCTGCACTTCAGCTGTCCCTGCAGCACTGTCGGTGCGCGCAGCGTGGGATGCGTGGTCAGCTGGCTGCTCTTTAGGCGTATTTCCCATTCCTGAAACATTTCTGTGTGCGCAGGACGAGGCTGTTCCTGTAAGAATTGCTTACAAAAGTCTCCAGGCTGGTCCCCGTGTCCCTCCCGGCAACGGCAGCGTCCTCTGTATTGCTGAACCGAAGGGATGCTTTTAAAAGCATGCTAAAAAACGTAAGGTTCACACTTGGTGTAAGCTGAGGGGGAAAAGTTCCTCAACTTGCCCGGAAAACAATTCAACGTTGCACGCGAACAACCCCATCACCCCACGCTTTCTTTTGTCTCCCTTTTAACTGAACCGGTGCCCTAAGGACAAGCCCCATTCACCGGACCAGGACATGGATTTCTCTCACTTACAGGAGGCTTTCCCGTCCCTGAACCAGTGAGTGGATTACACCTGATCCATACGGTGTTTATCAGCCATGGCAGAAGTAATACTGATAATCCTCTGAAGCCAAAATATCTGAGAAGAATTCAGTATGTGTTACCACGAGAAATTAAACGTACAAACCCAGATGAATTTGTCCCTTTCGGGAGTAACATGGGCTTGGTGCTTGGATGTGACTTTCCCAAAGTCAAAGTATCTGTTTAGCAAGGTCAGGTTCACTTGCACGTTGGGGAGGGTAACTGAGACCACCCAGAGCAGCCACCATCAGCTGGGGCTCCTCCTCCCTGGTTTACAGTACGTCTTCTGATCTGTTTTTTTAATCCCCCCACTCCTGTTCCTTAGCAAATATCTCCATGTATGCCATAGAATTGAAAAAATGATTAATTCTGCCCATAAACCATAAACTGTGCTCAGCTATGGAAGGCAGAAGTTATGAATAGATGTTATTTGCCACAATAATACCCTATAAAAGTCAAAAACCATGGAGTGAAAGGGAAGATTAACTATTATTGGGCATACTTCGACAAATAGGATTATTTTGCATGTCAGTTATGAGTTAATTTGTAACATTAATCTAATCACAGCCCTCAGCTGAGACAAAATGTTTTTAATTGGTCTTGTGACTTTTAAAATGATCACCTGATGAAAAGCTTGTAAGTTTTACTATTGACTTAATGCTAAATGTTGGGGGTGGGTGGTGAATCTTACAAATTTCATCACAAAACAGGACTCGTATGCTTTCATTGCCTTGCTGCTTCTGTTGTGTTGACTCGACAGTGTTGGCTGTCTGGAACCAGCTGTACAGCTGAGAAAAATTGAGTTAAAATCTTGCTGCAAAACGAGTAAATCTATAGCTGGGAGATAATAGCATTGGGTCTGATTCAACGTAAGCAAGAAATCAGCAGCTGAGTCATTAAAAACAGAGATGAATGGGAAGCAGTAAATGAATGGCCCAGATGAATAAGAATGATTAGGAAGTGCATGAAGTTGGTGGGTCTCGGTTTTTTTTTCCCCCTAAAGATTATATTTTGTCCTCTAAAGTGGCATATGGCTCCTATGAAAGCTAATATTCCCAGTGAATATGTCACTGCCTCTTTAGAAACCCTTTGAGAGATAAAAAGCAGCTTGGTGGGCAGCACTGAGCGGGAATGGGCTTCCTGCCCAGACCACGTGGGTACGTTAGTCCAGGTCCATCTGGAGATGGCCAGGATGTGGGCTTTGGGGGCAGAGAAGGCTTCTGTGTGTGGGGAAACATCTGCTGCTTGCAGGAAGGGCTGGTGGTTTTCTTGGAAATGTTTCACTCTGTGTTTACTGCTAAGTAGGACTAATGGTAACCAAAGTCAAAGGTGAGGATGATGTGGGCACTTGGGTCCAGTGACCCAGACTCCTGCTACTTCAAGGGAAAGAAATCTTGACTGAAAAGCTGTAATCTCTTCCCTGACTCATGAAATGTCGAAGTATCAATATCTATTAACGATATGTCAAAGTAGATATCCCAGTGCTGGTAAAGAGGCAGCAGGAACATTTCCTCCAGGGTGAAGGTGTGCCACTTGGGGTGCTCTTGGCTCCTGGTCACATCAGCTGGCTATCAGAGAAGGGCTTTTTTTATCTACTGAAAGCAGTGCTAGCAAAATCAGTCCCCAGCCAAGCAACCTTCTTTACAAGTGCAGTCAAATATAACATAAGAGTTATGTTTGATCTGGGAAGCGTGCAGCTGAAGTCAGCCGGCTGCTGTGCAGGAGGCACGTTTGATTTACACTGGGGTAGTGTGAAGTTCTGCCCCTTAGAGCCTGATCCAGTACCTAATAATTACTTCTGACTTTAATAAAGTTAGAGACCTAAAGCACTCTTATTTATTGTTTTCAATATTGCATCCAAAGATGAGAAAACATATTTACAGCTGTAAGAGTCAGAAGACCATGGGAGGGATGAAAAAGTGAAAAAAATATAGTCTTGCATCCAAGGCATTATCTTTTTCTGCCAACGCATTACAACAGTCTGTCTCTGCGGCAAAATTTCTATGCCTGCAGTTACTTTTCACATTTACCTGTTACACATGGCAGTTATCCCGCGCTGTACTTGGCCAGCTAAAGTGGAAGTTATCCCGAGGAGTCTAGCGTGGACGCGAGCAGCAGTGCCCTCCTGGCTACCAAACTCACCCTGCCCTATGTGATCATCAAATTCCTAATGAAGTCTGGACCCCGAAATATTCCTTGCGCTCTGCTCCCCAGACAGGGTAATTAAGATAGAATTATCTGCCAACAAAAGGTGGATCTCATTGTTTAACTCTTGAGTTGTTGCTACCCCTTGCAGCACTGCTGACCTGGGTGTTTAAGGTCTGCTTGCACCAAGTGGCCTGTCCTCCACCCTTCTGGCGTGGGAGCAGGACCTCGACGCCGCTCTAAGCATCGCGTTCTGCCGAGTCCTCCTGCCCCGGTGCCTGCGAGAGCTGCCGGGACAGCGAAGCACAGCAGCGCTTCTGCGCACCATGGGCTACCAAGCGAATCTCAGTCAGTTTTTCCAGCAACACACGGATGAGTTAATTTATTCACCGAAGGCAGCAACATTCCCAGGTTACAGTGATCTGAAACAGGTTCATTTTCTTGGGAAAACAAGTGCCTGTTGTTCCTGTTCCCTGATGATGAGGCTGATCGCCCTCTCAAGAGGAACCTCTCAAACAGATAGTGGCAAAAAATATTGGGAAACAGAGGATGCTTTGAAGATGCTCACTAATAAAACAATTCTTGCCTAACATTTGTCATGTATTTAAGACCAGCATTCAATGGATAACCTTATTGCTTTCATATTTATAGTTCAGTTAAGGCTTTTAAGAAAAAAAATATACCCTTGCTCGCCAGCATGCTCAGGTACTGAGATGCACAGGAACGGGTTGAAAGAAGGCAGTCTGCATCGGTAATCAGGTTAGAGTCAGCTGCCTCTGCCCTCCAGCTCCCTCTGACATGGCATGTACTCTAATTAGTTATAGAAAGGATTTTACTGAATAGTTGTAAACAGATCTGAGGGCTTGGAATAAAATCAATCTGACTGTGGAAACTTTTCAGGATAATTATAAACTGTTATTGGCAGAGTGCGAAAGAGACCAAAGGACTTTTAGCAGTGGGAAACTTGTAGCTGTGCTCACTGTGCTCTGCGGGGGGAGGAAGGACAGAGGTTGTGGCTGGTGAAGTCTGGTGTCTAACCAGGGTCTCTTTGAGAGGAAGGATAGGGGGTTTCAGCTTTAGAGCTGTGTGGAGTTTTTTGTTGTTGTGTTTTGTTTTTTTTTAATACTATTGAATGTTTTGAGTGTTTTCTGTAATCGTGCCCCAATACCTGCGGTACTAACACCCCCCGTGGTGGAGGACACACATCTGGCTGAACTGCCCAGTGAAATGCTAATACTTATTAAAAAAAAACAAACCAAAACAATATTTCAGGGGTTTGAGCATGGTTTTTTATAAAGGCAAGTGTACAAATTCTCTCTTCACAGATCAGAATGGTCTTGGCTGAGATCTATGCCATGTCCCTGCTGCTGTGAGCGCTGAAAACTGCCCCTCCGGCATCGGCAGGTCCTCACTGCCCCGCAAAGCTGCACTGGCCACCAGCCCCCCCTCGACCTGCTGCTCGGCTCTGTGTTCCTGTTCATGGCAATGCCCCAGAATTCGACTGCAGAAAATGGTTTTTGTTTTGGTCAGACGCTTGACTTCTCCCACCCATCCTCTCCTCCCGGCAAGGCCGGCCGGACCTTCGGCACGCCGAGCGGGCGAGAGGCGTGTGGCCCCCTGCTGAGCAACGGCACCGCGTCCTCCGGCGTGCCCAGCCCCTCCGACTCCTGCGCTGAGCCCCTCTGCTCCACCACCCCAGGAGAGGAGGAGAACCAATACCACGAAGGGATTAAATATGAGTCGGCTGACGGGGAGGAACTGGCCTGTGGCTGGGGGGGGTTCACCCCCGGGTGCTTACAGCTCTTTAATACATCCAAGGGCGTCTTGTTCTTTCTCTGCGTGGCCTCCTTCCTGCAAGGCATGACGGTGAATGGCTTCATCAACACAGTCATCACCTCCATTGAGCGACGCTTCGACCTCCGCAGCTACCAGAGCGGACTGATCGCTAGCTCCTACGACATTGCAGCGTGCATCTGCTTGACCTTCGTCAGCTATTTTGGGGGAAACGGCCACAAACCGCGATGGCTCGGTTGGGGCGTGCTGGTCATGGGCTTGGGCTCCTTGCTCTTCGCCTTGCCCCACTTCACCACGGGACGGTACGAGGTGCGTTCGGCAGCGGAGGTGGGCATCTGCGGGGAGAACCAGAGCCTGCCCTGCACCCAGGCTGCCTCCAGCCTCTCTGGCTACAGGTTCGTCTTCATGCTGGGGCAGTTCCTGCATGGGATGGGAGCCACGCCGCTCTACACACTTGGCGTCACCTATTTAGATGAAAATGTCAAGACTAACTACTCCCCTGTGTACATTGGTGAGTCAAGCCAGAGGGGCAGCCCGAACCCATGCGATGGGAGGGAGAGCCGGTCCATCTGTCTTGGCATTGAACAGGCCACACTGAGCAGTTTCCCGATGGCGGGAAGGTGGTGATCAGAGGGAAGTGACAGCTGTTGGGGAGGTTGTTTGGATTATTTATGGGCAGGAACTGGAAGTGCAGCTGGGTATTTTTCCTCCTGCAACTCATACCCTGCAGATCAGGAGGTGCCTCCTGCTCCCAGCACAGGGCCAGCAGGGGAGAGCCCTCCAGCGTGCCTCAGCGCGTGTGTGACATTAGCACCCCAGCAAACAGCCTGATGGCTGTACCCTGCCCATACAAGGGGACGTCACGCCTTCAGTGCCGTAGGACCGCAGGGATGGTTGCTGTGCTGCTGGGATGCTGCTGGTGCAAAGCACAGCCACGCTTCACCGAGGGAAGAGGCTCAGCTCACTCCTCTGCTCTGAATCGCCGATCACTTGCAAAATACAGCCCTGCTGGGTGGGGCTGCTGAAAGGGCTGACCTTTCAGCAACTGCAAAATTTAGCAGTCTGCCCATGCTGTTGTATCAGAGGGCTCTGCAGGGACGGGAGATCACAGAGAGATCATCAGTAATTTGATGATCTTTTCACGGCAGCAAACGAAAATAAGTGCCAGCGGTGCCGCGTTTAGCATAGACGTTGTGTATTGTCCGTGGGGAGACAATGCCACTGCTCATCGCGCCGGCAGGCAGCATGTAGCAGTGGGGTCAGCTGCATCCCTGCTAAATAATAAAACGGTAACTACATAAATATGTTTTCCAGTGGACCAATCTTGCCTGCCCCGTGCTATAGGAATTAATTCCCAGGTTGGATGCAAAAGTTTCCCTGGAACATAAGTGCGAGATGAAAAGTTGTAAAAACTGTTTGGCTTTGTTTCTCAGTGGCTTGAGGAATGGGGTGTGAGGCGGCAGAAGGCTGAGCATCCCAGAGCCAGGAGGGAACTGGGCCGCTGCGGTGGGGTGGGGGATGCTGGGCGCCAGCAGCATCCACAGCATCCCTGGCTGAAATGCTGCTCGTTCTCTAACACGGCTTGTTTTCCCTTTCAGCTGTTTTCTACACTGCTGCAATCCTTGGGCCTGCAGCGGGTTATCTGGTAGGAGGAATGTTTCTAAATATTTATACTGAAATTGGCAGAGAGTAAGTCCCTAAAAAATAATCTTGTTCCTTTTCCTTTATGCTCTATGTTTCCTTTGGGTTAACAAAAAGAAACGATAACAACAACAATCTGGAGAAACGAACCTGATGGCTGGGTGGAAATGTGGCCCTGGTGTTCAGTGGTGGTTCTGGGAGGGGGGGGCAAAGCTGGAAGGGTGGCTTGCATTAGTGCTGTCGCTGGAAGAAAATTGCTGACAAACCTGTCAGATTAAATCCTTCCTCATGCTGCACTGCCTGCGTTAATGAGGCTGCAAGCAGCAGGTGAATTTTTTGAATGAGTTCCCTGATGAGGCAGCGCTACCAGCAGCGCTGCTCATCCCCCGGTCATCCAGCCAGGAACGCTTCGCCCCTGCTCGCTTCTTAGTGTTTGTAATTTACTCTTCTCTCCTTACAGGCTCTTTGGCAGATAAATGGGTTAAAAAGGGGGAGAGGGTTTCCAGGGTTAGGAATAGGTTATTTCCACCAGTTTTCTGGCAAAGGGTGGCTCTGCCGTGGAAGAAGGGTTGTAGCAACCCCAAAGCACAAATGAAATGGGAAGAGGTGAACGTGCAAGCTAGAGATTAAAGGAGAATTAAATGCTGTAATTCCCTTGTCTCACGAAGCGTTGTGCTCTCCGGTAAGGCAGGCAGCGGGGTGGTGGCTGTGACTGCCCCAGCAGGTTGCTGGGGGAGAGGCCAGAGCTTGGTTTCCTCTGCTGATGTTCCCCCCCCCCCGACCCCTGCCACCCGCTTCAGCACGAGACGTGCCAAGCTGTCCCGCTCCGTTTCAAACCGCCGCATCTCCCTTGTGTCCTTTCGGCTTTGTTTCTTACAGGACTGACATCTCCCCAGAGAACACGCTGTGGGTGGGAGCGTGGTGGATCGGCTTCCTTGGGGCTGGAGCGGCCTCCCTCCTCATCTCCATCCCCATCCTGGGGTACCCTCAGCGTCTCCCAGGTACGTGGCCCCGCCGCGGCTCAACGGAGTTGGGGCTGGGACTGCACAGCACTCACGCTTACCTTGGGGCTTGCGTCCTTACGCGTGCTTGTAGCTGGGGACACGGGGACAGAGGAAGAGCTTTGGTGTTTAAACTAATTTCTATTTGAATTTCACTTCTGTGGCTTTCCAGCTGCCTCTTTCCTCACTCCTCCCTTGCAGCCGCTGGTGGGGGCAGGACGTCGCCTTGCATTTTCCCCCTGCAAATTCGCTGTTTTGGTGAAGCATCCACAACCCATGTCTCATCTGCTGCCTGTTCTTGTTTGCCTCTTGCTTTCAGGATCCCAGCGGTACACTGTGATGAGGGTGTCAGAGGCTCATCAGCTAAAAGATGGGAGCCACAAAAAAGCGTCAGATCCGGACTTTGGGAAAACAGTTAAAGATTTACCTCGGTGAGAAAACCACCCTGCGCCTCCCCAGAATCGAGAGCAACGGGCCCAAACTGAGCTTGCTTTCTACTGTGCCTGCTAAATGGTTTTGCCCATTGTCAGACGTAGTGATGACACTTTCTAACAGAGGAGGTTGCAAAGCGCCTGGTCAGCGACCGGGGACTCTCGGCAAATGGGTGCAATGAACTAGAAATGGTGCTGGGCGTTGCATGGAAGAGCAGGGGACAAAAAAGGGCTGGTCCTAGCTGTGGTTTTCAGAAGCTCATGTCCAGGTGAAGATCCACCTGCAGACATACGCAGCAGGCTGAGTTTCACTGAGGGCAGCTGGGTGCCAGCCTTTAGGTGATAGGAGCTGCACAGGTATTGCTATCTCATTGCCTCTCCCAGGCAGCAGCATTTCCTCCTCTCTACTTGTCTGACCTCACCTGGCCCAATTGGGTGTTGTCCAACTTCTCCTCCTCTCTGGTGCCTCGGGGCTGTTCTTCCTTTCCTCTGTTTTTGCTCGTGTTAGATCCCCGGTTTCTCCTTTTAATGAGAAAAGAGAGGAAACAAAACCCCCACCTCTTATAGCTCCAGTCCAAATCCAGGGAACAAGATATCCTGCACTGTAGCTTTCAGTTCTCTTTCATTCTTAGTTTCCCTTTGCATCTTCCAGCCATGTTACTACTTCTTATCTCCTGTGCAAAGCACTGGCACAGCAGCGTGCTTGATCGCAGGGCCGCGGCTTGGCTCTGCGCTGCGGGTGAGCCCGCACGCACAGAGGAGGTTTGGTGGGAAACGTTTAAAGGGATCCTGGGGGGGAATGAGTGAGTGGCCAAAATTAAATGAATTATTTTAACCTGGAAATACTTGCTGTGGATCTTTGAAATATCTTACTTTTACTTTTTTTGGTGGGGTTTTTTTGGGGGTTTTTGGGGTTTTCTTTGGTGGGGTTTTTTTTTGGTGTTGTGTTATATTTAAATGAAGGGAAGGGCTAGAGGTGCTGCTTTATTTACAGCTTGGGTTGAGCTGGTGTGCAAGCTGTGGATGTTGCAGAGATACCTGGGTATCAGTTCCTTTCGGAGCTTGCAGTCAGCTGATGGATTCTTCTTTCTTGTATTTCTCCCATGACTGTTCTTAGGTGGGAGTTTGCATCCTTGGGTGACGGCCGCCCCATGCAAACAAAAACATTCAATGTTGCCAAACCCTGTGCCGCTGCCAGCAGTTACTTCTGAACTTTGGTTGCGGTGTTTGGCTTTGTGCTGGCAGCGCAGGATTGGAGTGGGTGCTCAGTACAGGGGTGTTCAGCAGCGGTCGCGCTGTGTTGTGTCAACACAACTACTCACATCAGTCTGAAATTCTTGGGAGACTTTGTAGGAAGTTTACTGGGGTTAAGGCAGTTTTATGAAGAATATTAGGTTGAACTGATTTCAGTACTGTTATTAAATGGCATTCTTGACTGGGTGCCATTTTCCGAGGTCACGACTTACTCTCCGCACGGAAATTAAATTCAAAACCTGCATTTAAATAATGATAAGGTTATGACTAAAACCAACACAAATAGGGTAGCAGAGAGGGGTGAAATTCAGCGGTTGATGCTTTTCTTGCTTATCTGGAACAAAGCTCCCACTGTTTTTTGGTGAAGGCTGTCTGACGGCAGGTACGGGGGCAGTCCTCCTTGGGGAGCATCTTCTTTCACCCCCCTGTTCCTGAAGAACAAATACCAAAGGTGGACAATAATTCAGATCAGTCCAGACCTTAGTGTGGTTTTCGTTTGAAAGCAAAAACCCAACAGACTTTTGTGTTCCCTGCTTTTGATTAATAAAAGGGAAGTGCCTTAAAGGGTTGCTATTCTGGAAACTTGCATTAAAGAGGAGACCACATCTGTGCAGCTCTTGGGGACACGTGGACCAGGCTGGAGAGCGAGGCCGAAGGACACTGTTGCTTTTGTTTTAGTAAGGGATTGGATACTACACATTTTCTCACAGTACGGACAGTAAGAGTCTCACAAAGATAAGCAGAAATACTGATGAAATAAAATATTATTCCATCCCATCAGGTCTTTTCCACGTGAGCTTAATGAATTGCTGTATTCACAGCGCTGCCTAAGAGCAGGAGCTTACAGGAATGCAGCCCATACAGCTTAATCCTCTGCCCTGAAGAGACTTCTGTCTTAATTCTTGGGTTGAAAAGGCCTGATAAAATAGCATTTGCCTTTCTCTGGTTCCATATGACTGCTCTCATGAAATAACCCCTGCTGTCCGTGCAGAAGGATTCAAACAGAGGAGACGCAGGGCTGTGCCAGGAGAGGAGTCTTTGTCTAGCTAGCCTTGGACCAGAATTTGTGAGGATCACTCACTGTTCTGTCAAGTGCCGATCTTCAAAACGAGAAGCTACAGTCAATATTTCACTCATCCCTCTTAGATTAGTTGGCAGGGTGGGACTTTGGTTTGTCTCATGGCTTTGCTAGAGCTTCTGTGTATTGCAAAGGGATGTTGGTTTACGTTCCATACGTGCTGCTCTCCGTTCCCATGGTGGCAGTGACTGTAGGTGTCATTTTGTGCCGGAGAAGTCCCTGTTCGCATGCTCTAAGACTGCATAGATATCCATCTGTCATTATTGACTCATTAGCTTGTGGCCATACTCTGTTACAGTCTGGGATGTCCTGGGCATGCAAGTATTCCTCGAGGAGCAGACTGTGATTGTACAGGTGGTCCTAACTTAGTCAGAAGGGCCATTACATGATGAAAGAGTAACTATATGTGCCCAGATCTGTAAAGACTTGTAGGATCAGGCTTTTATAGATGATCGGCTGCTTCTTTTGGCACTGCTGAGCCTCATGAAATCCTTTTGCCCGCAAGAACTGAGGCCAGTCAAGACTAATCAAGAGTTAGGTCATTTCTGAATGTGATTAAAATCCTACTGATAGCAACAAAAAGGTCTGTGCTGACTTTGGTAAGGTTTTCTATGTCGTAGCTCCTCACAACTACATCTTCCGTCTACAAATAGATTAAATTACACAAGTAAATCCTTACTCTTAGCGCTGAAAGGAGTTCCTCTGCGTTTTCCAACCTGCAAGTGTAACCTGTAACCTTTGGCCAAGAGGCATAAGGTCACACTTGTGCCAGGGAACAGCTCCTTTCTTTTCTCTTGAACTGTAAAAAGGTGAAGGCATTGTACAATTTCTGCGTCAGCCTTGAGGTCCACAAGAAATGTTTTCTCACCAAGAGATCAGGCTTTGTGCTTCCAAATAAAGCACAGTTGAAAAGATTGTTCCTGGAAAACAGTTTAGTAAGTTCAACTAGTCTGAGCAGGTAGACAATGGTTAGTATATAGCCCCCTGTAATCAAGGTGTAAGAATGTTTGGTATTTCTGTCTTTCAGCTTCTTTGTTCTTTTGATATAATGAAATTCTCCACTTTATGTGGGTAAAACTGTATAAACCTAATGCTGAGGCTCAGCACGTCTCTCACTCGGTTGTACTACGGTAGATTTTCTCTGGTTTCACGTTTCCCCCAAAGGAGTAGGTGGTAAGTGAGGGTGCCTTTCAATTCAGTGAGCATCCCACGCCATCCCTGTCGCTGCCATCCCTGCAGGATGAGGGGGTTGTGCCGGTCTCAGGAATGGGGTGATCTGCAGTACGGATCCAGGCTAGGCTTGGGGAAAGTCATGTGGCAGAATTTCAAGCTTGTTACAAAATGTTCCCTGCAAAGCAGTGTCAACCCTCTTAGTCCAATATCCGAGGTAGTGAAAGATAATTGAGACCATCCCGTGTGCCTGGGGGCCTTTCTGTGTCTCCAAGATGGAATCGTTGCTGGATCATCTTTCTGCATATAAATGACACATGGCAATTTTTCAGGCATGTCTGTGGCACTCTACTAAATCCCGGTGTGCCGAAAAGAAAATGTATTTGCTCAATTTATACGTTAAGCTTAAAGTAAAACTCTGCTTAGATTGTGGGAGAAGGACTGCTTTTTGTTTTCCAGTGGGATATAAGGTGTCTTGAAGGTGTTTCCTCCATATAGAAAGGTTTGCTTGGTATTTCCCCTGAGTTGCAAAACATCCATGGCTATCAGAGATTGTTATTCTCTTGAGGACATTGGATACACATGAGTAGCATGTGCATACGTATCTAACACAACTTTGTTCTTTGCTCTTAGTTGAGTCAGGATTCCCAAGACAGCTGCCATCAGTGGCTAAAAAAACTTCAAAATGATTGAGGTTTGGTGAAGTGCAGTGCCCTTTCAGTGGAAAGGGAATGGGAACTTTTCCATTTAGGGAGTGGAAAATTCTCTGCCTGACCCTATATGTTGGAAAATTACCACTGAAATCATCCATATAGAAGTTGTAGGCACCCTGAGTGTGAATTATATCATACACACACACTCTTGGCATCCAGTTCCCATTTTGAACATGCACATGGGATAAATAGACCCATCTGGTGCCCTCGTGAGATCCATAGAGAAAAGTCCCAGATTATTCTGTCTTGTTTTAGGTGTTTCGTTGACGTTCCTCAGATTCCCTTGGCAATTGGCTGTAACCAATGAGGCTATAAAAGATGACCAGGGTAAGCATGTCTATTAGATATCCTTATATCCTGAAGATAGTCAGGACAAAGCGCAGTAGGAACAAGAGCCAGAACAGGTTGGCACATGAGAGACATCATATATAAAGGCAGAGTTTGAGGGCAAACTTTTTGATTCCCACCTGCAATGGAGATTATCTCCACAAAGCACCAACATCTACTCTGTGCAGGTAGATATGGAGAAGTGAGGGTATCCTCAGCATCCTTTCTTGGCTGGTAAGACTTGGTAAGCATAAAGGCAGAAGCTCCCTGGTCTTTCAAACCACAATTAGCTCCCTTTTGGATTTTTTCTTTCCAAGGAATGCAGTATGGTGGGATGCTGCCTCATCTTACAAGTGGTTCTTCTGAGTTAAAGACAGGGGACAGACCTGAAATCAAAACATCACAGTGACTCAACTGCAATATATTTATCCTTCCCAGATCAGTGCTGCTGCTTCTGAAGAACCCCACCTTCATCTTCCTCTGCTTAGCAGGAGCAACTGAAGCCACCCTCATTGCTGGGATGTCCACGTTTGGACCCAAGTTCCTGGAGTCTCAGTTTAGTTTAAGTGCCTCTGAAGCTGCTACCTTTTTTGGTAAGAAAACCAGGTTTTTGCAATGTTTTCCCATTTTGCCTACAAATAGAAGAGCACTGTAGCTCATTTAGAATGGAGACAAACACTCTTTGCAGTTCATTTACAGAGCGTTTATTGTCTTCAGCTATTAGATAGGTTCGTTTCCCGTCAGCGCATCTGTACCAAGTGCATTTTCAGAGCTGTATCTACTGACATCGGGAAGAAATGTGTCGCTTCTGTAGCCATCTGTTACCCTCTAGAGGAAGGCAAAATAATTGTAGTCTGTTCCTTCTGGTGCATTACCAGGAAACATTAACTAAATGTTTCATCTAACGAGGGATGTCTGAACTGGGGGACATATTTTGGCAGCACCCTGAAACTGGAAAGATCCTTACTTAGTGGCCGTATCATAGACTGAGGAAGTGGTGTCCAACAAGCATCAATACGCACGTTGTTCTCCTCAAAGAGTCTGTTTTAAGATCTCTGTGTAGGAGAAGCTGCCTTACCAGGCTCACGCCACGTTACCTGAGCTGTTACGGAGGACCACATACTAGAGCAAAGTCCACCGAACTGCCACCGAGAAGCCACGCAGCAGCCAAGGGGTTATTTTTGTGCAGGCACACTGCCATCGATGTGTTCTGACATTTCTAAACTTGCTTGTGGTTTGTTATGTTTTGTTGTTTCTTTTCCCCCCTTTTTTGCAGGTTATCTGGTTGTACCAGCCGGAGGGGGAGGCACATTCCTGGGAGGATTCCTTGTGAATAAATTTAAACTCCGCTGTTCAGGGATCATCAAATTGTGTTTACTTTGCACAATGTTGAGTCTGCTGGCTATATTCATTTTTTTTATTCACTGCCCTAACATGCCGATGGCAGGAGTAACCCAGATGTATGAGGGAAGGTAATAACAATCATCTCAGTAGTCTTGTGCTCCCTGGCCCTGGTCAGAATAGAGGGATAACGGGTGGTAGGCATGTCTGAGTGTGGTGCTGATGGAAGATGATGTCCAGTGAGCCTTACAGGCAGATACTGAGGGTGAGATTTAGAGTATTGATTTCCGAATTTCTGTATCTACTTGGAGTTTACGGAGGAGGCTCCCTCCTTAGTGAGGGAGGGGAGATCAGCAGTGCCACAGTGTGAGAGACTCAACTCTTCAGTTGCCTTTCATGGGGTCCCCCATATCTGTTCACTGGGATAAACTGGACAAAAAGTGTGAATCTCCTCCAGATCGAGTGTCTGCCTATGAGCTGGTCTCTTAAAATCCCATGTTAGCTGTGGGAAAGAGACAGCTCCAGCACACGATTCCTGTTCACAGTTAAAATTGGCTGAGATTAAACCCTTCCCAAGCCTGGCTTTATGCTACTTGGGGATCTATCACATCTCCTACTGTTCCCCCTTCTGCTCTTTCTCTACCCAATTTTTTCCTGGAAAATGCTGTTCAGTGTCTCCCCACTGACTGCTGTGTTTCCCTTAGTGCTTTGCCTGGTGGCCACCTAAACTTGACAGCAGCCTGCAACGCCGAGTGTGGCTGTCTACAGGAGACCTACAGCCCTGTCTGCGGGAGTGATGACGTTATGTATTACTCTCCCTGCCACGCTGGGTGCAAAAAAGTGTCTGAAAACTCCAGGAATGGCAAGAAGGTATGTCTGAAAGCACTGTGTGTTAACAAGGCTGTGGGACATCTTCTTCAGAGTGTTTTGGCTGGCTCTGCAAAAGCCTCCAACAGGTTTGAGCTTTGCTGGAAATCAGTGTAAAAGGCAGAGACAGCCCTGTGCAAGCAGAGGATGCTCTCAGGCACCACCTGGGATGAAGGCAGAAGGTACCCTGAGGTCACCTTGCTTTGCTTCCCTCAATGTGCCCAACTTTGATTTTGACCTGCTCTGGGTCAAATTGTACCAAAATCTGTGGTGAATCACCCAGGGAGGTGAGGAACGTGGTAGACACCTAATTCCTGTCCCAGTGCTTATTCTGGGTCTTCAGTGAACATGATGCACCTCCTGTTCCTTCCAGCATCTCGCTCAGAGAGGTGGGCACAGGCTCGAGAAGGGTTATGATAACATCCAGCGTTCAAGGGCTGCCTCGCAAAGCTCACTTTTCTTATTTAATAACTTGTTTTGAAACAGAGGTGTATCAAGAATGCAGCTTGATTTCTGTTCTGTTCCAGAAGTGAAACTGGCTCGTTTCTACCCTCCATTTAAGTTCTTTCTTTTTAAAACCCAGCTTTGGCTATCTCTGTGCTCTCCCTGGCAAACCACCCACTGACTTCTCTTTCCCAGGTCTATCACGAGTGCAGCTGCGTTGAGAACACCCTCCTGCCCAGCTTCAGAGATGCAGAGGCAGGGAAATGCACCTCCTCTTGTCAGAAAAAGCCCCTGCTCCTGTTCTTCATGTTCGTGGTGATCCTCTTCACCTTCCTGAGCAGTATTCCTGCCCTCACCGCCACTCTGCGGTAAGCACGGGATCGCCTCATCCTCCACCAGCGCTGCAAAAATCCACCTCTCCCCTTTATCCTGCTGGCTCAAGCCAAGAGGAAGGTGTGATGGGAACCACCTTGTTACTGGCAGCCCGGCGACATCGGGACTAATTCCCTTCCTTGTCTAGCTGGGAAAGCAAATTTTAGAATTGGCAGCTCTATCCTCTGACATCGGACACCTATGTGTGCGTGTTCCAGCCTGCAGCAGTGGTGGGGGGACATGGCACCAGGATGAACCTCGATCCCCAGAGGGTATGGAGGTCCCGAGTGTGTTGCACCCAAGGGTTTGGCGTTGTGGGGCGGGGAGGTGCCTTGCAGCCTGACAGCATGTTTAAACAATCTGCTTTTGTTCCCCAGGTGTGTCCCTGACAGTCAAAGGTCATTCGCACTCGGGATCCAGTGGATTGTAGTACGAACACTAGGTATCGAACAGAGCGAATCTGGGCATGGGTTACGGTCCGTTGGCTTTGTGGAGCGCGTGCCAAGCTGTTACCTAAGTTTCCAACCGACGTTGGGTTGGAAAAGAAAGGGGTAGGACACGTGCTGTTGGAAGGGAAGGTGTTCTCTTGTTTGCTGTCATTCAGAAAAACCTAATTCCCTTTGCAAGTGGCTTGCACACAGAATGAGGGATTCTGTAACATATCGCAGGTGAAGTCAAAGAGAAACATCCAGGCAACGTGTCCTTATTGTAAGAAAAACAGAGCAGAGGTGTTGAAGATCCTGTGTTTGTCTCCTGGCTCTTATGCAACATGTAGGTCAGGATGGTCAAGAGACACACTGAACTTTCCAATCTTGAAATTCAGTGTATTTTGGGTACCTTGTGTCTCTGGGCACAGCTGTAGATGTTGCGGGATGGGTTTGCTTAATCACGGTAGCAGCAGAGCCTGATTCTTTTCTGCAAGCACCTTGTGTCTTGCAAGGCTGGCGCATTGGTGCGGCCCATGGTGACGTCTGCTCTCTCTTCTCGCAGGAGGCATCCCTGGCCCCATTGCTTTTGGGTCCATGATTGATAAATCCTGCCTGCTCTGGCAGGACCAGTGTGGCGAGCAAGGCTCCTGCTACATTTACCAGAACTCAGCCATGAGCCGATACACCTTCATCGCTGGACTGGTCTACAAGGTGATGCTGCTGTTAACCTCACTCTCTGATAAAGCAAGCAGGTCTTCAGGAGACAGCGTTTTACCCTGGGAGAGAATTTTACAAAATTGCGTTGTCCTGATCTGCCCCCCCCCCCAAATTGGACCTTCAGACAAGAAATATTCTCAGGGAAGTCAAAAGCTCCATTTGGTTCTCACCAGGTAATGGTGCTCCAGGCACCATCATTCTCTTAAATTCCCAGTACTTTCTAGGCTTACAGCTTCTGTTGCACTGTATGAAATATCTCCTTTTCTCCCAACAGTTACCAAAATGATTTTTTTTTTGCTAGAAAAGGAGTAAAATATACAACCGCAGTGTGTTAGTGAGAGTGGGGGATGGCATTGTGGGCAAGCTCTAAATAACCATTCCCTGATCACTGCTAGAAAATAAGAGAGCTTAGTTGCGTGTTTCTTATTTATTAGCTGAAACCCATTATTTTAACTGCTCCCAAACAAGCGCTTGCCTTAGAAAGTGGTGTTTAGCAGTTGCTGTAATAAAAAGACTTTCAAAAGGCTTTCAGCAAAAGGCTCAGGGGGAGTTGGTGTGCCCCAGGTGTCCATGCGGGGCTGAACAGCTTCCAAATTCTCACTGTCCCATTGCTATGGGGCTGGCTAAATTCAGATTTTTACCCCCTCTGGCTCTGTGCACTGGTCCGCTGCCCGGGCTGACCTTCAGCGTCGTCTCCTCCCCAATGCTTGGTCAGCAAATCTCATCCCAAATGAGAGCTAGGCAACCAGTTTTGGGGGGAGCAGAGTAACAAGATGTCTTCGTGGCTGCAGGTGCTTGGGTCAACCTTCTTTATAATCGCCTGTGTGCTCTACAAACCCCCACCACCAGAGTCTGCTCCGGGCAGCGCGGACACATCTGAAAACGGCAACAGTGACCTTCAGGAACATAAACCTTCGCTGCCAGCTGAAGAGGATATATAGCGCTGTATACGTGCAAGTGACTTTCTTAGAAAAATACGATGAGAAGATGTTATGCAGTCCCTAGGGGGTTTTAAATTATAGTAATATTACCACTTTTTTAGTTCAAGATAAATAACGTAATTAACACCTGGTGTGCTGGTTATTTTCTTAACAGCAGAAGCACATTTAAAATTGTGCGCTGATGCTGTATACACTTAATTTTATTTGAAGAAAGGGCTACTGTAGCTTTATTCTGTCCGTGACAAGCAAGGACCGCATTCTCCACTCGTGGAAATAAGCACTGGTAACTCCAATGGAGCATGTGGAGTTTAAACCACCAGAGGATCTGGGCCCTAACAGCGCAGTGGTAAAGCCAACTGTAGCAGAACTTCTCTTGAGAACTTCCTAAGCCCGAGTAGAGCCTTGCTGTCCTGCAGTCTGCGTTGCAAAGAGGGTGGCTAACCCTTAAGCTACTGTATGCAGAGCAGACAGCCCTGACAGTGTCCTCTTCCTTCCTGTGACACACAGCGTCGCTCCTTTTGTTCAGGAGCAAGTTATCTAATTATGCAAATTCATATTACTGTGCAATGGGAGATAGGTTCGAGAAGAGGTTTGCCTGGCAAATCCATCAGTACACTACAGGCAGCCATCCCCGAGAGCTGCTGAGCACTGTACGGTCGCTGCCTCATTTCAGTGCAGGGTTTACACCACGGTGACACTTTTTTTTTTTTGCATTGTTTAAAGGTGATGCCTTTTGTAATGTACTGTGCAAAACTTGAAGTTACTTCTTGCTGTTTGTTGAGTGTGGGAAGACATGAGAGAGATCTATGCAATGCTTCTCTTGGGTTGCCCTGTAAAGACATTGAGTTTGGGTAGGTGAGAAGAGTCAGAGTGAATTTAATTTGCCTCTAGACAACTAGTGTAAGGGAGAGCTTGTCCTAACAACAGACTCCCCTGTGGAAAGGGGATGCTGACTTGTAACTGGCCTGCTTGCAAGGAGTGGGGACAGTGTTCCCAAAATGACCTTTGAATGTGCACTTACAATATTGACTAGGACCTTTCTGAGGGGGAAAAGTGAAATTTGGGAGGACATATGTCTGGCTTACCTCTCAACCCAGGTCAGGCAAGGTTGGTGCTCAGTCTGCCTGTATTTGCACAGCCACATGATCCAGGTACAGCTCCAGGGGAGGGCTGTGGCCAGCCCCTGGAGTCCTACACTGTATAAACCACCTTCACGGGGATGGGACCTACATTACTGAGCTGCAAAACTGGCACTTTTTGTGCCAGCTGCTCCTTAGAATCATTTTGTAGATGTTTTTGTATATTTTGTGTATTTGCGCGTCATAAACAGACACAGGGTGGTCATTTGTTTCCTTTGTTAGCAAAGGACCGACTCTCAGAGCAGAGGTAGCACTGTTCCCGTTGCAGACGGGGAAGGCGGCGCTGGGAGTGTGATTGATCTTCAGGTCAATAGTGGTCAAGAAAGCAGCTTCTTCCGTTCACCAGTCCCCTTCCACCAAAGCCAGATAGTGACTTTCCTGCTTCCAAAGCCCTTGTTCATCAGCCTCTGCCAAGCACTGGGAGAGACCTGAGCATTTCCAGTAACTGCTGGAAAAACTAGAAGTGCTGAGAGTGAGAGGAAGGGTGGCTTTTGGCTGCTTGGACACGGGCAGCTGGTGCAGCTTTGGGGCACAGCATGCAGGAGAGCCTTGTTTCTCCCGGGGGGCAGGATTAGACCCATGGACACAGGGGTTAACCCCGACACTACCCAAACACCAAAGGCTTCTTCACAACCTCCACCTGGGTTTGGAGCCACCTGAAAACATGAGCCTGTCTCCAGGCCTTGCCCACTGATTGCCCTTCCCAGCTTACAGATACTTCTGGTACAAGCAGGGATCTTCCATGGGGAGAACGCATGAATGTATTTTGGGAACGCATTTTATGTATCATGTATTTATGAAAGGCAGAAGTTCTTCTTTTTTTATATATATATATGGATATTTCAAGCAATTCTAGTGTTTCTGAAATGAGCTTTACCCGAGTGTGTTGTTTCCAGAGCAGAGGAAAAGCTCTCAGGATTCTGCACATTTATTGTGCTGCTGTGGGATTGAGGAGTCATGGATTTAAGTAAGCAGTGACAAGGTGTTCCTGTTCCATCAACAGATTAAGTAGGTATACAGGTAACTTAAAATATTTGAAAATGTTTCCCAGCTTCATATGAAGTATTGTATTACTGTAAAAATATAATCAGTACTTCACAGGTACTTGTGTGCGTGTTTTGCATCAGTCGTCGTCCTTTCCCAGCTGCTGTTCCTGGCAGGGGTGGGCTGGATCCATGCTGCCAGGGAAGCCTCTCCTCCAGAGTCAGGCCCACCCCATGCAGGTCCAGGCTTCGCTGCAGATCATTGTGGTGTCCCCAAGGGGCTGCAAATCCACCCAAGGAGGAAAGTTTGGATTTAGGTTTGTGTTTAAATCGTAATGTTAATTAAGACCCTCATGGATACAGGAGCTGCAGGCAGCGTTGTCTGACTGATGGGACAGCAGGTGACGTTGAGACCCTGTGCGCTGGTGTCTCCTGCTGACCTATCCTTTGTCGCAGAAGGAGACGGTAATTGCTTTTTGAGGCAAAACGGGGTTTCTAGTTGCTGAGGAAGAAGAACATGGAGGGCAAGGTAAAACATTTGCTTGCCCTCCTTCATCTACACACCGGCCCTGTTAAAAGCCAGAGTTTCCCCCAGACCTCCACTATGTAAGGGAGGTCAAAGTCCTGCATCTCCTATGGTTTGCTTAAGGAGTGATTCATGCTGTTAAATACAAACAAACAGTAGTTGATGTTGAGGAAAAGCCACAGGGTAGTAAAACAAATGAGCACGCGGAAGGGAGTCCAAGAAGGAAGAACTGAGCGTTATTTATTGTAGACAAAAACCCAGGCAGTCAGCTGGTTTTATCTAGTGAAGAGTTTGTTTGGAAGCTTCCTGGAGTTTTTACAATAACAGCAATTAAAAGCTTTGAATGTCATGTGCAGATGGTTTTGCAGAGCTTCCTACCCTTTTCCTGCTGCTGTGGCCTCTTCTACGCCTGGGTGTGCAGAAGAGCCTCGATGCCTCCCCGTTCCAGCAGCTGCACCCCCTCGGCTTCCCGTGCTCCCCCCTGCAGCCCAGCCTGTCTTCTTGCCATAGATGGGAGGAGGAACAAATACTGGTAATTCACTTTTTATACTTAGATTCATTTTTTATACTTAGATTAGTGTAATTCAGAAGGAAAAACCCACCGCTGATTCACATGTTTTGATTGCATCACAAGAGAGAAACCCCCCCTTTTCGGGGGTGGGGGGCAAATCCTTCTCCTGACCGCAGCTCATGGCTGTGGGTCAGGGTTTTGCGTGGGGCACACGGGTGGGGACCGTGGCCCCGGTGCCGCTAGATGGCAATGGAGACGGCAGCACGGCGGTGCCTGGCCCCGGCGCCTCTGTGCGCTGGTTAACAGCAAGTTCTCGTTGCTTTATAGAAAGGAGAAAGGCGAGACCGGTGCCCTGGGTTCCAGATTTGCACCAGTAAACCCACAGATCTATTTTATAAGGTCCAAATGAGGTCCGAGGTAAACTTCTACCCTGTAGAAGCAGATCTTCCCAGGGCAAACAGGTATCATTTGTAATCAGTGATGCGGCGGGTGGGGATCCGAAGAGACCACTGTATTATTTTTACACAGTTGATAAATTCTCATTTGGAGCCTTCCCGTTCCAAGCAGGGATGCAGAGCTCTGAGCTGTCAATCAAAAAGCAGTTTCTCTCTTTGTTTTCTCCTCTTTATTTATTTCTTCCCCCAAATGTGATCGTTGCGATCGCTATTAGCCTGAGCCTTTCACCTCACTCTGAGAGGTGACAGTAAATCCCCCAACTCCACTTCCCAAGACAGCACCGTCCCGTGCGTGGCTCGGCCACCCAGGCTCACTTTGCTTGTCACCCTAAAAGATTATCTACCTCTGTTTGGAGGGTAACCTGTGCTGATCCCCCTTTACCTTCACGCACCATTGTTGCTGTGTTGTCACTAAACTGGAAGTCAGAAGTGAGGAGGGTTTCAGGGGTGCAGGGCTGGCTAAGGGGTGCCCCCCCCCCCAGTGCTGGGTCAGAGGCTGATGCTGTGCAGCTCCATCCCCTTCACTGGTCAAGCTTTGGGCGGTGGAACTGCTGGGCTTTTTGGAAAACATGGATTGCAAAGAGCTAAAACTGACCCTGAGGGGGAGTAAAGGCTGCGGTAGGGGAGCAGCGAAGACATCTCTGCCTTGCCACAAGCTGGCGGGGGGGGTATGTGGCACCGGCGGAGCAGTCTGGGCGATGCAAAGAAGGATTCACAGGTGATTTCTGTGCTGCTTCTCCCCACTGCAAAATTTTTCCTCAGCTAGCCAAGACCAGGCAGCATTATTCTGGGCATGCAGTATTAGACTTCTCCGATCTGACTCTCCATTTCCTTGGAACAGAAATTGAATTGACTGAAGTTAACTAAGTGACACAGAGTGAGGAGCAAAAGTGAAAAAATAATTAAACTACAGGAGGATGAAATCTTAACATCCCCACAGGAGATCCTTGTTTGTTTTTGTTGTGCAGAAAAGCCTGCCTGCATTTTCCTGCGGTTGCAAAGGAAACAAAGTGCTTGTTTTGGAGCACAGCAATAACCCCAGGGTGCTCTGGTCCAGCTGAACTCAGGAGAAAACCTTTCATCGAGCCCAGCGGGCTCTGAATCAGGCTCATAATTAATAACTTCTCTAGCTTGCTTTAAAACCAAATAGTGATAAAGAAGGGTGGGAGATTAAAGGAAACACGTGTGTTTTATCAGCCTGGGCAGACTCAGCCCAGCAAAGGTGGTGGTGGCCAGGAGGTGTGTGGGGTGGCTGTGGTGCTGCTGCAGGAACAGCACTGGATTTCTGTCGAACAGTTCGAGGGGTTTCAAGGAGCAGAATGTGCTGGCGTTTTCTGTGGCCAAAATAACTTCCTCTGGAACAGAATAAATGCCAACGTTTTCTTGTCTTCCCTCGAGTTTTCATATTGACCTGCACAAAGCAATTTTAGAAGATGAAAATGAGACCATTCTGCTCCTGTGAATGAGGCGCTGTGTTTCTTCTGCACCCGGGGATCCTCTCTCCAATTTCCTAGAGCCACATGAAAGGCTAAATCTCATGTTAAATTAAGAATCTCAGTTGTGTTGCACCTTGCCTGCTTCATCACTGTACCAGTTAATACAGGGTCCTGAGAAACCTTCTAATAGTATATACAGTGGGATGAGTCCACCAAAACCTGTCATTACCGACCTACCCTTCTCGTAAGGGGGAAGCGGAGCTACTTTACAATTAATGTTGCAGCAGTTCCGTGAAACACTGATGCACAAGTAACTATAGAAACTGTAGCTCTCGACATCAATGTTTGACACACTCATGTGCCCTGGTTCAAACTAGTATGAGAAATGTGACCTCTTACTATTCTAGCAACCTGGTTTAAAAATGGGAAATCCATTCCAAGTGGAGCGATGCTTTGACAGTCGATGAAGTCAGAGATAAACCTTCCATCTCCGCAGAGGTAAGAATAAAAAATCGTGAGGTATCTGAGCCTTTATGGCATTACAGATAAAACCTGCCCAGTGGTTGTCACCTAAGCAATATCTGTGAAGAATATTTTTAATAGGAAAAGTAAACTGCCTCTTATCTTTGCATGCCTTCGTTCATTCCTGAGGATGGATTGGCAGTGGATTTGCCTTGGGAGATGCAGACACTAATTTTCGTTTGGGGAAAAAAAACCAACAATAGGGTCGAGTGGGATGCACCAAAAAAAGGATGGATTTGTGCTGTCGTCTTTGATACAGAGCCCTTGACCCTCCGTTAATGACAAATAACTTCCTTCACTGAGCAATGCGTCCGTAGCGGCTCAAGCGCAGGTCATGGCCCTCACCGTGCTGAAGGCGGCCGTCCAGCGAGTCAGGTTCAACTGTGCCCCTTTGCCACGGCCAGCTGAGAGCTGGCGTGACGTGGAAGTGTGGTGGATTATGTCGAAACGTTTAGACTCGGAGCAAAAGGTGGTTGGGCACTGTTAAGTTTGTGCTTTTTTAGATCAGTCAGGATCAATCAGGGGTTGTCAATCTAAGTCTTTAAGACTTGCTGCTCCCTGGGCAGAAGAACAGCTTCTGAGAAACAGCCCAAGTTGCTGAAGAAACCCAAACTAGGGCTTTTTGATGTGTGATTGGTCTTTCTTTAGCAACATGTTAAACCTTTCTTTTCTCTCTTTTTTTTCCTTTCTTTTCTTTTTAACATGGTAATCCACAATTCCCAGCCAGCAAACTGGGAAGATAATTTGGTTTTTGCAATCCCTTTAACACTTCACTTGGACCTGCTCTAAGAATATTCTCTGGCTAAAACATTGCAGCCTATTTCTTTCATATTCCCTCTGCTCTGGGGAGCTGGGCGCTGAGCAGTGTATTACCTGCATCTGCATAAATCAGATGAGCGGGAAGAAAACCGATGAAGCCTTGGGGCAGTTTGTCAGTGGTTTTCAGGGATCCCACACTTTGTAGGTCTGTATTATTCTGGGCTTGTGGATGCTTCTGGCATCTTACCTGCTTCTTGCCTTGCACTGAATCAAATGATGTTGTTCTTCCCTTAGAGATAAGCCTCATCTCATTTTATCATAGCCCTGTTATCGCTGAGATCGCAGTAGCGATGTGTGGGATGGCTCATGGGAATGCCCAGTTGGGTTTTACATTCCTTGTGAATCCTGCGAACGCTTGAGAAGGCAGGAGAGCATCTGGTCCTCCCCGAGATTCACCTAAGCAATGTGCTCTAGTTCTCTGGGGGTGGGAGGGGTCCTTGCTGCAGCCCAGAGCAGGCTGATGAGCTGATAAACCTCTGCCTTCTGCCTCAAAAATTTAAAAGCTGTAGGGAGAACTAGAAATCGTCCCACATCACTCCTGCGATGCTCTCCTGCCTGTCCCCAGGGCGGGCATGGGGCGTGTGGGTGTGGGTACAGGCACAACCCAGCTGCTCTCTGCCCTGGGGTGCCTGGGGAAATACATCCCTCCAGAGCATCCCGGAGCCAGATGGGTGGTGCTCCTTGGGAGGCACAAGCTGGAGAGCTGGGGAAAAAAAAAAGTGGCTGTACTCATGTTTGCTAACCTAATTAGGCAAAAGAAATATCATTAATGTTCTGCGTGTCTAATTGATTAACATTCCCACTAAGCACGAGGTTGGCTTTCATTAGCGGAGCTTCGTAGCTGTGAATGTCTCTTTGCCTGAAGTTGCAAATATGTTGCCTGTCTGGAAGGCACATCTCATTTCTGTCTTTGTAAAATACTTAGCATTTTTGTAGGACTATTAATGATGAGGGGAAAGGGAGGAGATAGGAGAAAAGCCCTAAGTACAGAATCGTAGACTCACAGACTGGTTTGGGTTGGAAGGCACCTCAAAGCCCATCTAGTTCCCACCCCCTGCCATGGACAGGGACACCCCCCACCAGCCCAGGGTGCCCAAAGCCCCATCCAACCTGGCCTTGGGCACTGCCAGGGAGCCAGGGGCAGCCACAGCTTCTGGGGGCAACCTGTTCCAGAAAAAGCAGAAGGTCTTGAANATCCTATAAGGATTGTAAAGATTTTCCATTCTGCATGAGAAAAGAATATTAATCTTTGGGCCTTCAGTGTTTAATGAATTTCCATTAAAATTAATCAGATTTCTACATTTTCATGTTGCATTTCTTTTCTCAGTTTCTTAAATATCTAAATGAAAATTTGTTTTGTGCCTAACCCAGGAATTTGCAGTTCATAAAGGGAAAAATGTGAGAAGATTCGGGTCTCTCCTTGAAGTCCCAGACACGGGTGCCTGCAGCGCCGGCCTGCCCTCCTCCGTGCTGGCAGAGCAGTGGGGATTCCTGGGACATGACTCATCTCAAGCAAAGGCTGGTGTCAAAATGAATTTCTGCCATAGGATGAGATGACCAGTGTCCTGGGAATGCCCCCCCCACCCCTTTTTTTTTTCACTGACTCTGGACATAATTGGTTCACATGCAGATTTCTGCATTGCAGAGATTTAGTTTTGATGTGAAATAATCCCAGCCATTTCAGTGTCATTGGGTGCCTTTTCTGCCTTGGCATGGCGGGCACTGATGTTATCCCACCCCATGGTTTATTCAGTGTCACTGCCAGCAGACAACAGAAGCAGCAGCCGCAGCCATCCCTGTTTTGCACATCTCCTTGTCCCCCTGGACGGCCTGTTATTAGACAGCAGCTTAGTAACCAGACTGATACCATTGCTATCTGATAACAACCCCAGCTTTCCTTCTTCGATGTCTTCTCCACCACCCTTTTCACGGATGCCAAATGCACAGGCAATGGGGGAATTTGCAGCAGGTCCCCAAACGCTCCTCACCACCACCACCAGCGGGCTCTGCCCTGCCTGTCCCGGGGCTGCGCGATCCCGTGAAGCCTTTGCCGCAGCCTGGCTGCCCCTTGCAGGGACTGATCGCACTGGCTGAAGTGGTTTCCCAGGCTTCAGCAGCTGCTCTTAGTGTAGGAATATAAATAAATTTATACCATCAAATTATTCCTTTTGCAAGTGAAAAAATGCAGATTCTGGTCGCATATTTCCCTTGTCCTACCAGAGGGATGAAAGAGGTTATAACAATATTAAGACTTCTAGACTTTCTTAGGGAACTTACTAAACTAATTTATAGGTATGAGATGGGTCTAAGCTTGCAGGTGGGCAGCTTGAGAGGCTGCTTTTTTCTGACCACTTTACCCAGTTACCCTGAGGACCACAGTTGCATCTACCTGGTCCAGTTTTCCCCAGCACCAGCAAACAGCCTGCGAGCTACACGTGGCCCAGCTGAGCCCAGCCAGGGCAAATAAAAGCCCAGAGTGAGGCCAGCAATACACACCCCTCTGTCATCGTGCACCGGGCATCGCCTTCCCTGGTCGTGTTTGGTCTCGTCCCTGGGAACGGTGACAAATCCCGTGTGAATCTGGGTCACGCCGGGCCAGTGACAAACGAGCGGCACAGGCTGTGTGTGCTTCAGCTTTTGCTCGCAGCCAGACCCTCTTCAGGTTGTGAAAATTGTTGTTGGGGTTTTTTTTTCTTCAGGAATGTACGTTTAGAAAATTTGCAAAGCAGATTAACCCAAGTGATTGAGTTTTACGCGCGCTTCTTACATAATTGTTGTTGAATTTTGTTTCTGTTTCAGTGGGGGGGGAGGGGGAGGAGAGTTACTTCCAAGAAGCATTTGCAAATAATTGTATTTACAGAATTATTTTTGCATTCATGAGCTCTCGAGGAGGCGGTGGGAAAGGCCCCAGGACTGGGTATGTTGTGATCTGACTCACAGATAAGCTGCTCAATGGACCCACTTCCCAGCCGGCTGCTATTTTACTTTGGCATTTGTTTATTACTTTGCTTCCATTCTGCACATTTCCTCCTCGCCCCCCGTCTTCCTGGCTTTGCCCGTGCTTTCTATTTCAGCAGGAGGGAGAAACCAAAGGCTCAACAGGTTTAAAGAAAGATCCTATTGCAAATGTTGCCCCATTCCAGGAGGCAGCTGCGTGTTAGTGAAGTTTATTCTTGCTTTTTTCTGGGTCTTCATTCCCAAAGTGATGGAGCTCACCGTAAGTGAAACCCAGAGCTGAGAAAACAGTTTTCCTGCCTGGAAAGGGAATGTAGTTAGTGTGTTAGGAGGTGGGGACAGATGGGTTTCAAGCAGCAGTTTTGGGAGGTGCTTTATTAACCCTCCCCTTCCAAGCAGCTGTTGTGGGGGTCTCTCCCATCCCCTCCTGCCACCTCTCCATAGCCACAACGCTCAGCCTGCGATGGGGCAAACCCCAGTGCTGTATTAAAACAGCCAAATTCCCTTTATGTCTCTGCAGCTCAGGAAAAAGCACCTATCCCAGGCCTGGAAACCCAGTTCTTTTAAAACACACATTTTGGGGTGTTTTCAGCCTACACCAGAGTTTCTGTGGATTTGAGGGTTCCTGCTTGCATCTATGCCAGCTTTGTTTTTTAAAGAAACACCATCTTAGCTTATCCTGCCCAGGATCACAGCAAATCCTCTACCTCTTGAGAGCTTTAGTTACCAGCTTTCATGGAATTCTTATACAAATCCTGTAGGTAGATTAAAACCAGGTCTGAGCAGCTTATACCCCCCAGGGCTGTGGGGCCAGCGCCCTTTGTCCCTGGGTAGAGAGCATCTCCCATGTAGCCTGAGCTGGGGGACGACCCTCCCCAAGCATCTGCCGCTCTCACATTGCAAAGGAGGCCACTAGCTCTCGCCTTCCCTTTCCTGAAATCCCTGAAGGAAATAAGACAGACGGGAAGTTTTCATCATCCCTTGGAGTCGCTCAACATCAGGAATAATTGCCATGACAACACGATTTTCCGTGTGCTCTATTAAGCCAACCTTAGGGGCCACGGTCCCCATGGGGACTTGGGTGTCCCATAGGTTTTCTGTCAACATCTTCCAGCCCTTCTGGGGATGTCTCAGATACCATGGGAGGGGGGGCGTTCAGCGCAGTACACTTTATATGTTCATGCAACTGAATCCTTCCTCAAATGTCAGCCTTTTTTGGAAATTTCATACTGCAAACATCCACCTTGCTTTCCCTCTGGCATTAGGTTTTTACTTTATATTGCGTATTGCAAGAACTGTGAGCAGCAATACACACGCACATGTATAGAGGAAGAAAGAAACGCTTTAAATGAAAGATCAAGTTATGAATTAAAGGTAAAGGAAGTGCAATTAGTGTAGAAATGAACTGAGAGCACGCAAAGGCTGAACTGGGTTAAGGAGGAAGCGCTCACCAAGCACTGCCACGTTTGCTTCCGTAATATCCTGCTCATAGAGATAAACCTAAACACAATATGTAGTTTTAAAAGACCAACATTTAACCTCTACCATGTCAAGGGTTTTGATTTAGGCTTCTCTTAATGTGCCAGATGTAATTAAAACTCCTAAACAGCTGTTAGAAGTGGTGAAAATACATCCTTTCCTACCTGCAGACAATCGAAGGGTATAATTGAAAGTACCCAATTAATAAGACACCAGAGAGAGATCACTCACGTTAACCTTTTCTCTATGCGCTGCTCTGACAACAGTAATGGTATGGGCTTTCCTTACCTTCCTGTGCTCTGCAGCATTCCCCATCTCACTGCCTGAAGTCTTTTTCCTTTACACATCAAGGCATAAAATTCAGACAGTGCCCTCGCGGGTATCTCTGTGGGTAAATGCTCTTGGTGCAGCCCCATCTTAACAGAGCCACCGACAATATGAAGAGCCTAAAAAAGCATCTTCTTGCTGTCCCGCTGGATAATTAGGTATTAAAAACCTGGGTGATGACATTAAACAGACCCAGACTGGAAGCTACCTTGGAAAAGATGAAAGTGAGATCAAAGCCAATTTTGACTCAATGTAACATGAAGACCAGGTAGATTAAGTTAAAACTCTGCATTAGACCCAAACGCTGCCAAACCTTGACAGGTTCAGTTCTGAGTTCGGATCAGATAATGCAAACATTTGTGCATTTGCTTAATTTCAGGAGCGTTAGGTCTGAATTAAAACACGAGGAGGGGTCGATCTTACATCACCTGAGCAATCCGGCTGGGTTCAACCCGCCTGCACGTACGGGCTCTCCGGGGTCTGGGTCTCAGTGCCCTGGTCCATCTCTGACCCCCTCCTAAACTGCAGTGTCTGCACAAATATCCTGGGAACTGAAACATTTTACTTGTCTTTTTAAAAGTTAAATCGGGAGAGACAGAGTTAACACATGTCATTCCTCCAGGCCGATAACTTCTATTTGAAAAATGGGCTTCATTTTACTAACTTGGGGTTTTTAAGCACTATTCCTGCTGAAGAAGATACCAGAAACCAGAAAACACTTGGTGAAACCAGTAGCTGAGAGAGAAATGCTCTTGTCTGCTTCTTACTCATTCATACCCTTAAGTTCCTATTGATTCAACGTTCATCAGCTGTTTTTCTCCTAATTAATCCCCTTTGGTGAGTAAACCTTCCTCCCACTATCTTCCCTACGCATGGGCTCTTCAGAGGTGCTCTGAATGCTAAGCTGCAGTTAGCTTATGGTTCACAAAGAATAAAGAAACAAAGAATAACTTATTTTGGGGATCCCATAGCTGCGATTCCCCAAATCCCACGTGTTTTGTCCTCCTGGCTGTGACAGCACCTTACCTGTTCTTGGTGGCTCTTGTCTTGCTGCCATCTCACCTGATCCTGCCAAGGTTTTCCCATGTGTTTGCTGACAAAGTTGTGTTCTCAGCGACTAATTTGGGTAATATCATCACTGTAATTAGAAGGGGAAAAAACACAGAAAGGAAAGAAGTCCTGGGGTGTGCAGGGAAAGCGATGAGGCTTGTTTGTGATTTCTCATTGCTTTCCTGTTCTGATCGGTGGTTGCAGTAAACAAACACACACGTACATAAATTCACATAGCCTAGCTTTTTCCAAAGCATGCCCTCCACAGACAAAATATAAAAACGATCATAATTTGATACTGTAAGTGGCATAAAAGTACTTGACATTTTTCACTGTGAATATCAAGATTGTTTTCTTGCCACTGCAAATCCCCGAGGATACATTATCCCTGGTTATCTCCATTCAGCACATTTCACAGGGGGACATGTTATAGGAGAGGCAAGACTGACAAAAATAAATATTCACTTGAATGTAGAAGGCAAATCTATTTCTTGTTTGACAGGCTCTGGCAACTGATATTTAAGCAGCTCTTCATGCATATCGGATACACACATGGCACTTCAGCTGAGAAAATAGGTGCCTTCCAGCCTGGAGAGGAGAAGCAGGCACTTTGTGTTACCCGTCTGATCATGGAACATCAGAGCTACAGTTGCACAAAAGCTGCTTAAGTGCATTTCAGTCTGGGAAATTCAGAGCTGCCTCTGTGAACCCACTACGTGGTTTGTATCAAAGCGAATCAGTTTAAACATCCCACCCTCCCTGGGCTTGAATACTACCCTGCCTGGGGTGTAAGGGGAGACGGGGGGGCAGAGTTCCTGCTGGGTCAGCCAGGCAAAGCCAGTGTACGTTTTTGCACCATTTCTGGACAGATTTTCTGTCTTCCTCCACCAGGCGTGAGAGCTGGAAGAGCTAAAACCCGCTGTAGGACTCAAAATATTTCAAATTTTCTTGACCAGTGCTTTACCCTCATGGAATGGGTAAAGGTACAGGAAAGGAAAACCAAGTAAAAGCTGAATGAGAGGAAACAGCTGAGGGAACAGGCTGAATGCTTCCAGGGTGGCTGGTGAGCTTTCGTTTTTGTATTCTCCCTGGGCATTTCATCGGTCACCTCGTCTCCTGAGCTGGCTGTGAAACTTGGCACTGCAGGAACCAGGGGGATGGTTGGGGTCCCCTCACCCACAGCCCCGGGTAGCTGGAAGCCAGCTGAATGGCACAGGGGTGGCAGCTACAGACACTCACCGACTGCTATCCGAATTTATGGAGAACGGGCAGCAGACCTGCCTGATTCCCCTGGGTCTGGTGGGCAATAATCCCAACACTTTGCGCCAGGTGAATCACAGGAACAGATCGTGCTTCATTAGAAGACCTCCTCATAAGTTATTAATTATTATTTAGACTCAATACCAGACAGCAAAATTTAATCAGCTGGCATTATGGAATAACAATGAAGGAAAACTCCAGCGAGCAGCTACAAATTACCAGAGGCATTATGAAATTGCCCCTGTGGCTTTAGCTACTCCTTTTGCCATATTCGTTGACAGTCCTGCTCTGCCTGTTTTATTTCTGCTAAGGAGAGGCTGTAAGCGTCGCTCCCCTCCTTCATCCCCCCGTTGCAGACCATCCTTGCTGACCTGCCGTGCCTCCAGCCAGGACTTCATGGATGAGACCTCATGGTTGGTGTCACATGGGGAGGAGAAGAGGAACCAAGACTTCTTGATGAAGGGTGTTGGGATTACATTGCGTTCACCTGCAAAGCCAGCTCACCTGGTCCTTGAACATTTAAAAAGAGAGTGACTTTCAAAGTGACCTACCTAAAAACACCATTACATGGATTATATTGCAAGAAGAATATTCCGCGTCCTTCCTCCTTTTCATCGTGCCAGTTTAAACTGGCAGCAGAACCTGACTGCCATGAAGAAGATGTAGCTTTCCCCTCTTTTCACTTTTTTTCTGTTTCAAGTCCGTTAACTTGTTCTCAAGGCTTCATTGACTTGACAATAACATTGCGTTAAGATCGTCATTCACAGTTCCTCGGGTTTTTTTCTTTTTCCTCGCTGCTGCTGTCGTGGGTGAACGAGAGAGTCCTTCAAAGTGAAATGGCGATTAATTATCATCGCTGCTGAGGGATGCTGAATTTCCCAGTCATAACTTCATGGCTAATTCATCTTGTAAGAAGAGCAGAATAGACCACCAGGCTCCTCTCACTTGCGTTTGGAAGGCGACCTTTTAATTAAAGTTAAAGGCCCCAAAAGAGGATTACCCCGTCTGAGATGGCAGCTCTGAAGGGTGCGCGCAGCAGATGCGCAGGCAGGGGGATAAACAGCTGGCAGCAGAGAGCAAAGAGCCCTGCGGGGTCTGCAGGGAGGGAGACACCCAACCTGCACGGCGAGGGAAAGCTTTGCAGCCAGACACTGCTCGCTGCAATCCTTACTCGAGCACAACTAGGAGAAATTACGGGACAACCTCATCTTCTGGATCTTCTGTGGAACTCATGGGGGTTGCAATTGGTTGGGAAGAGCTTGTCCCATGATGGAAGTCATCACTGGTGCTGCTGGAACTCACCTGAATCCCCACGAAGAAGGAAAGGGAAAACATTCTTGTAATTGCTTTTACTGGCTTGTGGCTATTTACAGCACTCTCTGAGGAAACACACGGCGTCTGAGAGCTTTGTGGCCCTGTACCTGAGTCCTCTCTTCAGTTAAAATTGGAGTTATTCCTTTCTCATTTGGCTGATCTGCTGGGCAGACAGCAAAGCCATATACTTTTTAATACCTCATAGTAATCTTTATAACAGTAGTCCCAACCACCCCAGAATTCTGTTATTTTCATCTGTCTTTTTAAAGTGGAGAGACATATTAATTACTCCCAGCACTCAGGAGAAGCTTCTTGCACACAATCTCAGGGTTGGTTCTCAATATCCATGTCAAACCATGTTGCATCTCTGTGATATAAGGAAAAGGAGGGTAGTAAATCCCCCCAAGCCTGAAAGGCTAATGCATTAGCTTATTGCCTCCCCTACCCTCACTAACACCATAATCTGATGGAATTAGGAGAGATGGTCCAAAAACCAGGAGAGTGGAATTTTTTCCTCCAAAGCCATAGGTACCCATGAACCGATACTGCACATCTCCATCTTTGCTGAGGATCTTGTGTGAGAACTGATGCTACCATATCCAAGCAGATGAACAGGAGCAGAGCCATATGTTTTAATGGGTTATGGTTCCTGAAAGGCGGGGAGGGAGGGGCGTTACTGTTGCCACTGTCCTATGGATAGCAACCCTTGTTAGGAAAGATAATACAGAAGCTGAGGCAAAACACGTACCTTGACAGGCGATGATGGCACAGTTGTGAGAAAGGAGTGTTTAAGGCTTCTGTGATTGCCTGAAGAGGTGCCAGGGTTTTCTCACTGGCTTGGCCCCTCTTCCTTTCTCCTATCATCACTTGGAGGGACTCCATCCTGCAGCTTCATCTGCTTGGCTTCCTTCAGCGAGAGCTCCGCTGCACTAGCGCTCGTTCACAGCCAGCCTTCTGCTCCGCTTACTGCTAATTAAGTAACACGGCTTCCTTGCCAGCCACCCGGTGCCTTTGTTAAAAGAGGAGTAAACCTCAAACTGTTCCTGTTTCATTTCTAAGGGTAAAAATTGTCAACTTTTCTCACGTGTAGAGTCATGAATGTGTAGGAAATTCAGAGACCCCATCAGATGCCTGGTTCTAACTTAAACCTGAATCTCAAAGAAAGAGACACCTGCTCAGAAATCACTGGTCCTGGACCTTAACTATTGTGTAGTCTGTGCCCTCTCCCATGATCTTTACTGTGTCCTTAAGTTCTCACTTGAGTTTGCACTAAATGAATGGAATCATATCTGTGAATGCCAGCTGGGTAGGGCACCCTGTACCAAGCAAGGAGAGATTTTGTGGGTATTTCATCACGTGCTGGCCAAGGCCACCCGGAGGGGTAATGAAAAGTCACAAAGTGTATACTGCTTCATGCAGGAGGTGATGGAAAGCAGGCATGAGAGGCTCTGCTGGTGGCTGGACTTGTGTTGTGGCAAGGGAGTGCTGCAGCTCTGGATACCACAATGGGCCGTCTGCGATGCAACAGTCCTGGGGGAAAGAAGTGATGGCGAACAGAGCTGAATCACCCCATCCATCAGGCTGCAGAGACAGTTTATACGTACCACGAGTCTCATGCATGCTCGTGTTTGTATCTCACACACCTTGTATTATTCACGGCTTGAAGCTATAGCTGTTTGGGGAAAAGACTGTCGATGGATCCTGATTTGGTTCACACCCTGCAGATAGTGGTGTTGCTCCCTTGTCTTCACCTGAGTAAGAGAGATCTAAACGTAACCAATGTGTTTTGTATGCCAGCGTGACAATATGCATATGCTTGTGCAGACTGTCAAAGGACATGTAGTGATGGAACTGGGAAATTACACAGGCACTGGAGAAACATTAGATGATATCATGTCTCCAGGGCCACGGGGCTCTTAAAGCACTCCCCCAAACCATGACAGTACTGATCGTGCTTTGTGTTTCACTGGCTTTTGGGGAAAATATTATGCTCAAAAACCCGCAGGACCTCTTAAATCACAAGGACGTTAACATGTGAAGGTATTCCAGTATTGTCATAGCCTTCCTTCTTCTCCATTTCAGGAGCTTCTTCAGAGTCTAAGATGATATTTGTAAGTCTAGCTGGAATCTGGAAACAAATTAATAAAGAAGAAGAAACCAAAAGGAGATTAGTAATTAACCACGTTACACACACACACACACATACACAGTCTCAGGCTAGCTCTTTCTGCAAGCCATGTGGAGAAAGCTGATGTGTAGAGATTAATTAGACTTGATCTTCTGGTTGCCAAAGAAATATAAATTTGTCGCGCCATAAGTTTGCCACTCTCTTTTTTTCTCTTGCTTTTTATTTTCATTTGCCTTTAACAGAATTTTAAATACTGATTTCAATGTAATGTGCTTCCTAAATAGCATTAGTGCTGAGTCTAAACCAAACATTATCTGATTAAATCTTGACCCAAATGAGTTTGTCTACTTTCTGTGATTCTAAATACATATTTACCATATGTTGTCTCATATGCTGCTTTTCTTTTTTACTGATACTTTGATCTAAATGTTGTAGTGCTCATATGTTACTTTTAGTCATGAGTTAAAAAAGTTTCAGGTTTGTAACCACTTTTACAAGTCTGAAAATTAAATAGCATCTACATCCTGGTCAATCTTGATGTTGTCGCATCTTCCTGTCTCTGGAAACTGTGGACCAAGCTTCAATGAGCATCTGTCATTCCCTGTGCTGAGTCTGCCCGAGCACACAGCACCTTGCAGCTGCCCCAGGACCCCTTTTACGGTGAAATGTCATGGATGGGTTAAATCCATCTAATTCTCAAATAAAAAGCGGTCCGTGGCTCCAAACAGTCCTTGTTGCCCTGCACGGGGTCTAGCTGATCCATTAGTCCTTCGCACAAGACAAGCAGCCACCATGGCCAGGGGACAGCCAGTGGCAGGGAGCCAGAGTCACTGAAATCAGAGCACAAACGCACTTTTGCTTTCTTGGAGTTATCGTACACATCTGCCCCAGGCTGGGCATGGTGCCTGCTTCTGCCCTGGCTATCTCCCCCTGAGCTTCCATCTCCTTTCAGCCATGGGAAGAGCAGGGAGAAAACCAAACAGCTCCTGGGAGCTACCGTCCACAGGTCAGGAGACCCTCATGGGCAGCTCTCAACACCCTCCAGCTCGGCAGTCGCAACATCACAAGCCTTTTAGCAGCTGCTGCGAATCCAGCCCCAGGTCGCACTTGAATTCTCAAACGAATCAACACAGAAACGTGTCACATTGGAGCGAGGGGTATGGTTAAACAGAAACAGCCTGGCTGGTCCTGGGCTCCTCTTCTCCAGCCTTCTTCAAGCAAAATGTTTCTTCTTCTGGGGAAGGCTGTGTTCTTCCACCTCTGCTTCATCACACATTATACCCCCTGCACATTCCTATGCACCTTCTCATCGTCACACAGCCTCTGCTTCAGAAACTGGCTGTGGTCTTCCTGCCCTTCCTATCTGCAGGAGGAAATGCCCAGTAGCAAGGGGCAGCTGAGATGGCAGTGGGCAGGCAGGAAAGTCCACCCAGATCCTGGAAGAGAGCTGGAGAGGTCCCAGTCATGAAGCTGCAGTAGCTGCATTTCCACCAGTGCCCAACCCCACCATTCCCAGCCCCCTGGACTGCTGTGCAGATGGGCTAAAGCATCCCAGATGATCCATCAGCCACCGGGAGCTGCAGAAGCAAGATGATAACCAGTGCCATTTTCCTGGGCACCGGGTCCGGCTCTGGCTGCGTGTCGGATCCAGGCCAGGGCAGGAACAAGCACAGGGAGGTGTTTTGCAGGTGTTGGGCAACAACCCCTTCACCTGCTCAGCCATTCTCTCTGTTCTCCTCTTCAAAGCTGATTATAAAATCTTCATGTTAGCTTCAAATAAGTACCAGTCGGCAGACACAGCAGCAAAGCAAGAGATTTTGTGAGCCTGGAGGTATTTTTATTCATTTACAAACGGCAAGCGGAGGGACACCATCTGTTAGGTAGATACATTTTTTTCCTTCCTACCAATCATTTCTGTGTTTGCAGCACGGACGGTCCCATGAGTCTGCCTTGCTATTGTTCATCAATTTTATAAAAAAGCCCTAATAACATTCAAAGCATCAAAGCAGGGACCCTCACTGCAAGATCTGTATCTTATTATTATCTGCAGTGAGTTTCAGTGATCTGCGGGTCTGGACATGGCATGTTTCTTCCCAGCTTTGTGGTTGTGTATCAGATGCATGAAGGAGAGTTTATTTCAATGGTTCTTATGTTGCTGGAGCGGGGAGGGCAATGAGAGTATCACCAGACACAAACACACAGAGAAGTGATGGTGTTAGAGGCCATGTTGCCAGGTCAAAGAAAAATACTTTGGGTTTCCACCTCTGTTTTAATTTACACCAGATCTGTGCTTCTGTGGCTGGGGCTGTACCTCCTCACTGTAAGTCTTCGCTCCTATGTGAAGATTTTCAGGCTGTTTTTTATTCCCAAAGCAAAGCCTGGATCGCACAAGCCTCTATCCCTCACATGGACATGGAGTTGCTCCAGCCGTCAGCTTCTTCCTGGGTCAGATGTATCAGCCAGGTCAAATCCTTCCTGAGGTTCCTCGGGAACCTCTTTTTGGTTCAAATTTCCAGAGCAAACATGAGAAGATTGTATGGATCCCGTTTCTAGGGCCTTGCTTTTTAGCCTGGATATAAGGCTTACTAAGATGCATATGTATACGCAATATTCAGACTTGTTCATTGACTTCATTCAGATTTCACAGTGCCTACAAAACCTTTGAGTATCTAGAAAATCTCAGTCTTTTTTAATGTGCTTAAGTATTTGCACTATTGAAGTGAAAGTGAACATAAATACAAGTTTAATATTTATCCCACTTTGTTCATGGATTTTATTTTCAGGATTCTCCCTTCTGTGAGGGTAACATAAGTGTAATTATTGGTGATAAATATTCACACTTAATTTCTCTCTCCCAGCCCCCTTTATGCTCACAATAGTTGCTCTTGCTTGAGCTCTTCCTGTTTTTCCCTGTTTCCTAGCAAACTGTAGTTATAGGTGAAGTATTTTCTAGTTCAAGCCAATTTCTACAATTATTCAAGCATTTAATTTGGAAAGAAGCATGTAATTATAGCAAAGTACATCAGAAAATTGTAATCCCTATACCATGAAGCTGGCTTGAGGTTTCTGGGAGCGGATACACATCACCTCACCACAGGCTGAACTGAGACCCCAAAACAAAACCTGTGAGCTAATATGTTTCAGCTTCTGCTCCATGGCCGTGTTGTAGCAAACTTCAGCTTTGGTTTCAGGCCAAACTTCATGCCAAACCCAAGGGAACAGCATGAAGCTACCCCAGGGGAAGGTTAGATTGGAGATCAGGAGAAGGTTCTTCCCCCAGAGGGTGGTGGGGCCCTGGCACAGGCTCCCCAGGGCAGTGGTCACCGCCCCGAGCTGGGCTGAGTTCAAGCAGCATCTGGCCAATGCTCTCAGCCATCTGCTGTGATGGGGCTGGTCCTGTGTGGGGCCAGGGGTTGGGCTGGTGGGCCTTATGGGTCCCTTCCACTTGGGATATTCTGTGATTCTATGATTCTATGATTTTGGCTGATACAAAGATGGTCCCATTAAACCACCTACAAAAGAGCATCTCAAGGAAGTGGGTTTCTGTCTGAATAGCAGAGGTTGCTGTGTTTAATGTAAACATTTAACGTCCTCTCACCCCATGCTCAGAATTTATTATAAGTGTAGGAATTTATATCTTCTTTCTGCAGAAGAAAGTCTTCAGTGGACAGAAATGGGGAGGGAAAGTAAAGGCTACTGTTCCCCTCATGGACCCAAATTCACACACGTTGGCCAAACTGTATTATGTATAGTATTTACATACATTATGCATACCGTCCATAATTATATGCATTATTGCACCGCTGGTGCTGAGCCTGATGCTGGTCATGATGTCTCTGAGCAGTAATAGCAGGTTACCTGCAGTTTTATTGTAAACCGAGCTGCTAGCTCTCTCCTTGCTTTGTTCCAAGGCAAGAGCATTTCTTCGCATATGATCACACAAAATGTTCTTCACTCATCTGTGCCAGGATGGAAATTGCACTCCAGAACGGGGGTTTGTTGTTGGAGCCATGGGAAAGCCACCATAAAATCACCTAACACCACTGAAACCATATAGGACAAAACATCACTGTCATGACAACAGCAAACCCGAGGACTGCAGGAACTGGATTGTTTCAGGAGAGGTTGTGTTTGAGATGTTTGCTCAAAGCCAAGACCAAGCATGAGGATTTGCTGCTATTTTCTAGGTTGGCAAAACCCACGTAAACACAAGCTGTAATAATTAACTGGAAACAGTAAGATACATGTACACTGAGTTAGAGGAAGGGGATGGATTTTGGCCCTGCTATTTCCCCACTCATTTTGATTTAGGCAGTGGCATGGGAAGGTCGAAACACATGATGGTGATATCCAAACCCAGCCTGTAAGTTAGCTCCTAAACAGCTGGAAAGTGGCAAAAGTAATAAATTTCTGATTTCTGCAGCAGGTTTGGGCAGTCAGGGAGGCAGCATGGAACTCACCTGTGGAGCTCAGGCTCCGATCCTGGATACAATGGAGACGAGGTGCTCAGTGAGGTTGGGTCTCCATTCCCTCTTCACAAACTGGCAATATTCAACCTAAATTCACCTTGTAATCAGTTCTATGTAACATCTTGCAGGAACAACAGCAAAACTTGTGATTTCACGAAGAGAAAATCAAAGATGCTTACAGGGAGTTCCTGTTATTATCGACACATTTTGGGCTCTGTCTGCGTGATCAAGTAAAATAACAAGAATTATGATGATTATTGCCATGATTAGCAGTTCCTCTCTAGCACAATCTGATGATGATCAATGCCAGTGTTCTGGACAACTGTGCTCGTGGTGAGCCCAGGTCAGCCTATCCACTGGGAAGGAAGGACAAGGTGTTGCAGCTGGTCTGCATCTGCTCCCCCTTTCTTCTCCTGATGAGACACAATACGGGTGAAACACTGCACACTGCTGTGCATTGATTTTGCACTGCTGTGCATTGATTTTGGTAGGGAGAGGAGGATAGGAGTGCTGTATTCACCAGACACTGAAGGAAAGTCCTCATTTGTGGGGAATGTGCTCCTGATCCAGCTGGAGCTGGCTAAGGCAAGCAGGACTCTTCTGCTCATGTGGAAAACCTCATCTTCATAACCCTGAACCACCACTTCAGATTCCCCTGCATGTCCTGGACAATGAATCTCCAGGAATTTGGGGCACATTTCTTTGTTTCCAGGTTTATCAGTTCCTTGGAGCCAACAGGACCATTCCCCATGACTCTCTGATGTGGGACTGGTTGAAACTCCGTCTGTGAGGATACCCTGGCTGCACCAAGGTCTGGAAGGGATATCTCGATCAGCAGCTGCTGTTTCCCATGGAGCTGAGCAGAGCAGCTCCCTAACAGGTAGGAGAGAAAGAAAAGGATTGTCTCTGTGAAATAAGTGGTCCCTGGAGGAGTTATAATAGTAAGCTATCACATGGTGAGGCTGGTGGGAAGGTGGGCAGGGGCTTGTCAGTCAAGAGTGATTCACTGGGTAACTGTTTTACAGGAGAACTCGCAGCACTAATCACAACTTCTCAGTTGCTAATGGCTTAGAAGAGTTAAATGAAGAGTGAAAATAGCTTCTTGACTTCTGAGTCCTCCATGAGTATCGCACTTGCAAGGAAGTTGGCAATTAGGCAAATTAAGAATCTATAGAGAAATTTTCCTTCAGCCTCTCTAGTTGGCTTTTAGCACTAGAAGAAACTCAACCCTTAAGGAACTGAACATGAGACTATTGCACCTCTCCTGGATTAAGAGCATCACTTTCTCCCAAATCCTCTGTGATTAAATTCAGAAGTCAGAACAGGATTAGGATTTGTCCCTCAAGCAAAAGGGCCCCCCCCATCTTCAGGTCTCTTCTTCTAGCATTCTTCAAGGTTGGACAAAGCCAAGGGGAAGCTGTGAGCTGCCACTGCAGAAGCTAACACAGTTACGTGCTAAACGACCTGGACCAGTTCTCATCATGGGCAGCAGTGGGGAAGGGACCAGCTGTGACAGGACCCTGCAGTTGGGTTCTGCAGTGGGTTGACTGGTTGGTGAGGGTGGGCTGCACACCTGCTGTCTCTGTCTGCTGTCCAGAATCGGCTCTAAGCCAGTTTTGCTTAAATAAGCAAAATTGCCTCTTAAAATAATCCCTTTTAAGTCTTGAAGTAAGAACGCACTTGATCAAAATGTTTCTTTTTATACTACTTAGATCTGAGCTTGAGACATGTCATGCAGTGAACTCAATACCTACAAATGCCCTTTTATTCCAATAAAAGATGAACAGATAAAGTGGTCTCGTCATATTGCCACAGGATGTGTATTTTATTTCTCATAAGTCTGCCCTTTTTCAAGCATATTCTCAAATCTCTTCATATAGCAAGCTATCAATTTCTTATTCTATCTGGTGCATTAGGCTTGTAATAAAATGTGTTTGCATTCTTATCAGGGAAAGCAGACAGCCTAGGAGGGGGCAGGGGCATATTTCTAAGTTCCTTGGAGGCGCTTCTGGAAATTGAAGATATAGATATAGGTATAGATACCAGCAGGTGGGACCTATCTAGCTTCCTAATGCATCAAAAGATAAGTCCTCACAAACATGCACTGAGAACTTGCAGCTTCCTCAGCTCACCTGCCAGTAGTTTCAGAGGTTCTCCAAACAGTTAGTTTGTTATTCCCCCAGTTGTTATCCACTACAGAAATATCTCAGGTGCCTCTGTTTCTCTAGGAAGGCACCCAAATGGGACACCCCTTGAGACAAGCTGTTTGGAGAGAACAGATGAAGAACTCCTGAAAGGCTTTATCAATAACCCCTGACATTTATGGTCAAACCCCCACATGTTGTTATATGCCACGTGTTATTACACACCCCAAACTTTGGAGAAGTATTTCCAAGCCTTGACCTTCCTGGAGAATCAAATCATTTAAAGAAATCTTTGTGTTAATTGAACTCTGTTCAGCTGTGTGGCAGTTTATCTTGCAGCTACTTTTGTGGCAGTTATCATCATCATTACTTCTGTGTTTACCACACAGTGAAATATGACTTTCTTAGATGAAATGATCATTACTGTGCAAGGACTCCATCTAATTTTTCTAACCTATTTCACATCCCAGTCATCAGTGTGGCTTTGCTGCTGTTTAGAAATTTCTTGTATGAATGCACCCTTCTACCCAAATAATTTTCTAGGCTTTTTCCTCCAGCATTCAGCCCTGGATTCGAGGCTGGGTGGGCAGCTTTTTCTGTTTTGCTGTAACGTGCATGTACTGCACTAAAAGAGAACTGCTTTTGGTTTCAACATCCATACCTGGACACTGTGAGCAAAAGGGGAAAAAATGCAGCCTGTGTCCTTGCATGGATCCATGAGCTGGGAATACGCCTCACATATACATGTATTGGGTGTCTCACTACAGTACCCACTCAAGATTCCTCAGTTATAATCACACTGTTCTCCTCCCGTTTAAAATCTCTCCCAGTACCTATGAAACCTCCATATTTCCAAGTGTTTGGAGAAATATAAACACAGTAATTAATTACTGTTAACAGAGGACATTTTGGGATGAAATATGTTCATGAATTTCCCTTCATCTCCTCTCCAACTATGCCGGTGGCTTTTCAGTGATATTAGACTATGTGAGACAGCAGGTTAGATAAGGCTCCTCATGAAGAATCTTTAAATACTTAAATACTGTAAAGTTTGAGCTAGAAACAAGCTGTTATTTTAGAATCATAGAATCACAGAATATCCCAAGTTGGAAGGGTCCCATAATGATCATCGAGTCCAACCCCTGGCCCCACACAGGCCCAGCCCCATCACAGCAGATGGCTGAGAGCGTTGGCCAGACACTGCTTGAACTCAGCCCAGCTCGGGGTGGTGACCACTGCCCTGGGGAGCCTGTTCCAGGGCCCCACCACCCTCTAGGGGAAGAACCTTCTCCTGATCCCCACCCTAACCCTCCCCTGGGGCAGCTCCAGGCCGTTCCCTGGGGTTCTGTCGCTGGGCCCCAGAGGGAGGAGATCAGCGCCTGCCCCTTGGCTCCCCCTCGGGAGGAAGCTGGAGGCCCCATGAGCTCTGCCCTCAGCCTCCTCTTCTCCAGACATTGTAAATGTCCCTTGCATCAGTGAAGGACTCTTCATTTCAAGACAAGAGGTAGATTCCCTTCTTTAGGAGGGATTCTAGAGGAACCCAAGAAAAGTTTGTACCTTGTTTTGTTTGCACCATCTGCTACAGTCTTCCACAAGAGCAGCCTTCCTCCGTCTCACAGCTACAGCAGCATGCCCGGAGGAGCAAATGATCAATTCTAGCAAAGATACCATAGGATCAGCCCTTTGCTTTGGCATTAGGTTTTGGAAAGATATTTGTAGTTTAGACAGGACAGCAAGCGAAGGGAGGAACTGTCTAGAAGCAAAAAGGAGCAGATGCTGCAAGAGCAGACACTGTTTTCCATAAGATACAAAAAATCACTTCTCATTTTAAGAATGAAATGGCTGGAAATATTTGTCCTTGGAGTCAGAACAGTTTGTTTGTGATTTATGAGAAAGTTTAGAAAGATAGCTATTGTCCAGAGAGTTCCCCTTCTCAATAAACATCTTTCCACTAACTCAACCAATGATTTATTTCAGACAAGCTGTTTTGGGTTTTTTCCAAATGTCTTCAATACCTGCAGCTCCCCAAACGGCTCTGATCAGTTTTACAAAAAACTCTCAGGCACTGAATGCGACTACAATCAAGCTCCAGTATCATGCTGAAAGGCACTGAATGAGCTCCCTCTCTAACGCAGGCTGATCTAAATTAGCTTCCCTGAGCATTTTTTGTAGTTTTTTTTCTTTTTTCATCCTCTGGCTGTTTTCTTGCGATTTATTTAGAGTAGTCCCAGGGCTGCTCTATGCTGCAGCCTGGGGCAGGGGCTGTTAGCTCACTGTGGGAGCCCTTTCCTTTGGGGTGGCTGCAACAACCACTGAGCCATAACAGTAGAGGAAAAGAAAATCCCTCTCCAGGGACTCTGTGCCCATTCTAGCAGGGCTAAAACTATTTTTATCGTCTCTGGGCCAAGATGCTCTAACTGAGAAATCATCTGGGTAAGTCTGACCAAGAGAAGGAAGAAAATCAGCAAAGCTTGAGGTGTGAGTTTGTGGTTCAGGGAGGTTAGGATGGGCCAGTACTCACAGGGTAAGCTGGTACATCTGCAGATCTGCCAGGGTCTGCGGGACAACTCAGCAAGAGCCTAAGGAAAGAAATATGTCCAGGGAAACCCAGGGAGAAGCATTCCCAACAGTTCCCTGGCCCACAGGGGTGCAAATAACCCCTTCCTTATAGGTTCACGCTTGCCAGCGGAGCAGCGTGTCCTGCAGCAATGTTACCAAGGGAGCAGCAGGACAGAAGTGGGACGTCTCTGTGCTGAGGTCAGGCTGTGCCACTGCCTGTAAGGCCAGGGATGGAGCGCAGGAGCCTCTGCAGCTTCTCGTTCTTCCTCCTGATAAAAATCTGGAGGAACCTTCTCATCACTCGCAGAGGCTGCAGACCAGCGTTAGCATCCTCTCCTTGCATAGTGAGAGGGATGCCAGCGCAGGGTCGGGAGGAGCCCAGGCTCAGGCAAATCCAGGGTGCTGGTGCGGTGAAAAATGGGAGGATGTGGACTCTTAGAGGGAAGAATAGCAGGAACGAGCCAGATTGCAGAGCACAAATAACGTGTGTTACAGCAGGTCACAGTGCGCTTTGGAAGACACGAAGTGCCAAGTTTTCGAGCCTGTTGAAGCGGCACAGGGTAGCTCGAAAGCTGTGTACGGCGTCCCAGGAAGATTTCTGCTGGGAACCTGTCTGGGGCTGAGCCTTCTGCCTGCTGCAGCCCTGGTCTCCCTGGCAGAAGGGAAGTGCCTTCCTGGGTGAAAGGGACCAAGGCAGAGAGGGGTGTCTGAACAAACGTCATGTTGTTCGCTGACAAGCAGCGAAAGAGAAAGCCCTACCAGCCCGTGGTATTTCCAGCATTTAGTTAAAAGACTCACATTAGGAAAGAGCACAAAGCATGCCCGGTGCTTTCTGTGTTTCCTGAAATCCAAGGCATTTAATAAGGATTTGGGAGCATTTCAGATGTATGGGAAAGTCACAGGGAAAAGCTAAGAGTGTTTGGCTGCTGGGGATTTTTACTGTGCTGCTTTTTCATTTGCATTTTAGAATTTCCAGGCACGCTGAGGTTTTGAAAAACAACAGAAATTATTTGTGGGGTATGAGAAAATGAGGTTAATTTGTGCCTCTTGGGGTTTCCTGAAAAATGATGGTGCTGTGCATGGGGAGAAGGGACGGTGCTGAGCTGGAGCTGGAGCTTTCCCTGGCAGTGAGGGCTGTGCTCTGAGCCGGCACCGCTGAGCGGAGCTGTTGGAAGCGCCGCCAGCAGAGCCACTGCAGCTCTGGAGAGCCAGAGCTGCAACAACAGATTAAATCCTTTAGAAATAGAGTATCTGCCCGTCTGCGTGTGCACTGAGGGTGCCAGCACCGCGCTTGGGGCTGAGGCAGCAGCTCCCAGCTGCAGCAAGTGCAGACTCTCCCTTTGGACTCCTCTGTCCCTGATTTGTTCCTGGAATAAAACAGGATTTTTGAAGGGAAACCCTGTGTGCAGTGTAAGCACGAATGCCTGTGTCTTGGACACTTTTATTGCATATACGAAGATAAAGGTGCCTTTATTGCCATGAGGAATCTGACTTATTGTCGCAGTAACAACTCAGAGGACCCAAAACGTACTTTATCCCTAAACTAAAGCAGTTGGTATGTCCCATGTGTGTACAGTTACTGTATCAGTCTCTGCCTGAGACAAATATTACATGCTCTATCAGCCGGTACATCTGTTAGCTTTGAAGGAGTTTTGCCAAAGTAAAGGACTGGATTTGACCATGCAGCACGCAGAGGGTAGGACCTGCAAAAGGTGTCTGGACACCTCGTTTCCCAGTTGTCCCTTCCCAGAGAGTGATCCTTCTTCATGGTAACTCTCTTCTCAAATGTTCTGCTTTTTGGATTGCTTTTTTTTTTTTTTTTAAACCCACTCATGGACACAAATTCTGGGGGGTGTGATCGTTGCTCTGCTCTGGGTATGGTCTGTCCGCTTTGCCAACCCACACACCAATGCGCTCTCGCTGCGGAGCCTCAGCAGATTCCTCTGCTATGAAAACCAGAGGCAATAAATATCCCATGTATCAACTGGTTTGATTTAAAATACTCTCCTGAAATCAGTTCAGCCAAAGGCAGTAAATAACACGCAGCTGTTGGGAATCTTTTGTTGCTCAGCCAAACTAGCAATACTTAATTTTGCAGCATGTTGAGCGTAGGAAGGGGTGCGCTTCCACGTCTGTAACGATACAGTCAACATTGTCACCAAGGCGCCTTTTTCTATCACCCTTTTCTCCTTAACTTCTTTGGTTTTCAAGCACAGCATCCAGTACAAGCCCTGTACACCCCAGGATTTCACCGTCCTAACCCACCTTAGACACTCCTGAATTTTAGGGAGAGCCTGATTTTAAAGGCTTGAATCAGCTCAGTGTTACCTGACACAGGAACCTGCTCTAACAGGTATTTGGGGCTGGACCTTAATGGGAAAAAGGCTGATGCTGTCTCTTAGCACCAGCCTCTTGCAAAGTTTTCTCTCTGCTGCTTTCTCTCTGGAAAAATCCCACCCAGAGAAATCAGACAGGAATAGGATTAATACAAAAAATTCCTAGAGGTTCCCATTCATAAGTGGGAAAAGCAAAGATGAAAAACACTTGGGTCAACATAAAAAGGAGTGAGGCAACCTGTGAGCCTCACATCTTAGTCACCGTGGGACCCTCAGCTCAAAGTCCAGGCAGTTTTAATAGATGAGGTCTTTAGGTGACATTTCCCTTCAAGATTTTAAGTAAATGCCTTGCTGTAACATTTGAGATCAGACTTCTCTTGGTTTCCATGATTCTTTTCCTTTTTAAGCCACAGACACACACATACAAAATATATTAAAACGAGCCCAGCTTAGCTAAAAGGTCAGCTAGTTCAGAAACAAACAGCGGGGATTTAGGTTGGAGGCTTTGGCACCCTAGAAGAGGGTGGTGCATCTCCGGCTCTGCTTTTGCTTGAAGGGGAATACAGATTAAAACCTTGCAGAGAGCAGAAGTAAAGGCAAGAAGAGATATTTTTGTCATTCATTTCATTATCCCACACCAGGAAAGGGACTTCACACATCCTCCAGGACATGCACTAGCAATGGGGAGAGTAAAGGTCTGTTGGATAGATGTGTTACACGGCGAGGTGGGAATGGGGTTGACATCTTCCTTTGGCAGGGTTGAACTTCTGCCTGCTCCAAGGCCAGGGTTGGCAGAGGGTCAGCTCTGGATCAGCAGTAGGTGTTCAGCTCTGTAAAGCGGTGTGAGGGCAGAAGGTAAAACCTGCCTGCACAAAAAGCTTTCTAAAACGAGAGGGGAGAGGTTGACCCCTTTCCATCTGGAAAGAGCCAAGACTTTCTTTTACTTTCTCCTTTACAAGAAGTGACCCACACTTTTGCATGGGGAATGGCAAGGTTGCATCCCAGAAGATGAGCTCTTTGCTCAAACCCAGATTGTGAGAAAAAGAACAGAGCAGAGCTATCTGCCTGTGATAAGGAGAACACATCACGTGTGGCTGAGACAGACTTGCCAAGGAATTAATGGAATTTATTAAATTAATTAGCTCATAGAAATATGCTGCTGAGGTCTTTAACGATGGGAGAACCCAGCCTATTCGTTGGGTGGTCAGTACTCTCCTAATGCACTTTCACAAAAGGAGAAATGTGACTGGTTCAAACTGCACCAGGGTGTTAAAGTGTTGATTGTAAATCAACAGCCACATTGATTCCAGGTAGCTGATATTTCAGTGTGTAATTAGAATAATTTTTTTACTATATCTGTTGATAGACCCTGCCAGTACTTGGTGCGGAGGGAAAGTGGAGGAGGCCGCACATGGAGCACTCGGGAACCGCTGCTGGGACAGAGCAGGGAGATGCAATACTCTCCCTGTTAGCAGCCGTGCTTGTGCGTTGCAGAAACATGAGGCAACAGAATCCAAAACAGAGCATTTCTAGAGACAGCTATTGAAATAAATGTGCACATGCACACTGTAAAATTAGACCAGCAGATGGGTATCTTGTTTGTGGGGATAGCAATTGCTTTCCACAAGGCCAAAATGAAGTTACAGAAGCAGGAAGGGACAATAACTCTTCATTATAGACAAGGATCCCAGAGGAACTCACTTGTTGCCTCTGTGTGAGAAGTGCTTTAGTCCAGAACCACGGGTTTGCGCTTGGCCCGTGGGGCCATGAGCTCCCCCCAACTTGGGGACTGAGGAATAGGGACACTAGGCACCCTGGAGAAGGCTTGCATCTCAGCTACTGCTCTCCTTCAGACACAAATAGGTACCTACAACCCACTACTTGTTCCATGTTCCACTTTCCTTCTCCAGGACAAATATTCTTGATTCATCCCAAGAAGCCATCCAAGGACCAGGAACAACAGGTGAGACCAGCTGGGAACACCAACCCTGACAAGCTCCCCTGAACCAATAGAAATTTCCTGACAGAAGCTTTTAAATGAAAGGAACATTGGTGTTAAGAGATTATTAGTCATTCTTTAAACTAGTGTGGGATGAGTGCCGGAAAAGATTTCTCTCCAGATTTGTATGAATAATATGACTAAATACATCTGATTTTGGATAGTCTTCCATGGTGGTCCTATCAGATGGATTTCAGAGGAGGAAAGTTTGAAGGAATATTGACTCTTGGTGGATGGCTGTGGAAAGTTCACTGTTTGCACTCAGAGGTTACTTGATTGCAGCATTAGATATTTTCTTGCACCAAATAGATAAGCAGTCTACAGGACCTCAGTACACACAGAACCCACTGGCTGTTGGGAACGAGGTACCCAACACCTGCTAATGAATGAACAGGACAAATTACGTCTGTCTCTAGATAAATCAGTGATTCCCTGAATGGGATTTTCCTAGATCTCCTCCATGCATTTGTAAAGAGGTTTATCATGAAGACAACTGAGTGGACAAAAAGTTCACTGGAGTTTCACAGGGCAGCTGTCTGTGAACCTGTACCCCGGGCCTGAGAGGGTAACCCCACCACAGACTGCTCATCCTCAGGGGGCCCTTTCATGCATCACCCTCAGCATCACTGTGGCACCCCCACAGCCCCTGCCCCTGCAGTAGGGCAGCTCAGAGAGGACTCCACATATGCAAATCTGAGGATATGGGGATAAGGGAAAAGCCACTGATGGGAAGCAAAGCAAAGCAGCCCGCTGCTGTGGCTGCTGTGCCATGGTGCTGAGGGTGCCCCAGGTAGATCAGGGCAGAGGTAGATATTTTTAGGTGGTTTTCCCCTCCTTTAAATGCATTTCTCCTAGCAGCAGCAGCAGGTGGGACTTAGGGATATAGCGAGACACATGGCTGTCCAAGGGTGATGGAGCATCCCTGGTGCCTCTCCTCTTCTTGGGAGGAGGTGGGGGGGTGTGTGTGTGTGAACCTGTGCTCTGACCCCCTACCAGCCCCTTCCCAGCCCTCAGCTTACAGCTCTGTGCCTGACTTTGCGAGGGATGGGGAAGGAGGGGTCGCAATGGGGAGGGGCTCTGCAGCCCAGCCCGGGACCTGCTCA
>VWZZ01007934.1:1296700-1412236 GCA_013399095.1 Psophia crepitans | reverse complement strand
CAAATGTGTCAGTTCATCACCAGAAAACCCACAAATCTCCACCCTTTCGCTGCATCTTCTTTCCTTCTGCTGGAAAGCAGCCAGCAAAATCGATGGAAATAAAACCACCCCCCCCCCCCCCTCCCAGTTTCCTGGGTTGATCCAGAGCCCAGTTCCTCCCTGTAGTGACAGATCCGAATTCCAGAAAGTTTGGGGAGCAAGGTGTAGCGTAGGCATCCAAAAAGGAACTGCATCTTCAAAGCCAGAAGCTGATATTTTTGCTGTTGTGGGGAAATCCATAGCTGGTTTAACTAGCAAACCCCTCCTGATTCCAGAAAGGCTTTGCTGGTCTCCACACACCGATTAATCTAACACACCCATGCGTGGAAAGGATTTCAGCATCACCACTTGCAGCGCTCCAGTGCTCTGAAGAGTTGAGGCATTTGTTTACTGGAGCATTAGGCTTGAAAAATGTAAGAGACACAGAAAGAGCAAGACACCAATCTCCACAGTCCCTTTGCTGCCAGGCTGGCATGTGATAGCTTCTCAATCTTTTAGTTTGAACATGAATTTCAGGTGGGTTTAATCAGCAAGCAATTAGAATTTAAAACTGCGTGTGTACTAAAGCCTTTGAGATATTCCCACGGTTGAAGGGAGGGAAGGTAAATGGAAACAAATCAGAATCATTTCTCCCACTAAAAGCGGGCGAGGGTACATGCAGTTAGATTTAAGCCCAGAGCCTGTAGATGTTTAGACATGTCTCTCCAAGTTTCCCCCAGGACTGCTCCAGTAAATGAAAATTCATCTCACACAGCAGCACTGGGTTCCCTCTGCATTTTGCCTTGATACCTGACTTTCATCTGGAGATGGTGGGGGCTGTATTTCTCCTGTAGGTGCTTTGTAGGTTTTGTCAGTGACAGCCCGGTGTACTTAACTCAAATTCTCTACTCTCTAAGGAGATGTGAGCCATCTGATTTGAGAAGAACAATGCAGCTGAAATGTATTGTTTCCAGTAATTTTTCTTTTAGGATTAAACTGATGCTCCTTGATACTGTGATAGGGCTAAAACCAGAGGATTATTTCCTAGCCATGCCTTTGGAGATTACAATTTAAACAATTCTCAGCATATTTTACAGTCCTGCTATTGTTCAGGCTATACCTTATCCTGTTAACCCAGTAAGAAGTAGGCAGACATAAATGGACAGTATGTGAAGTTCACTTGTGGGCTTGTCCTCAGGTGGTGGTGTGGTTTGCTTTTTTTTTTTATTTCACTTGTGAATTAATTTAAAAGTCAAAAGGAAGAGGCAGCTGTTGGGGGGGAAAAAACCCAAACCCTGTCACACTGTTCCTTCTCAGGGGCTCTGGGTACAAAAATAGATTTGCTAAGACAGGAAGGCTGTTTAATGGCTTCACTTCATTCCTCCGAGCACGGGGAAGCAGCACGCAGGATGCAGGGAAGGCTCCAGCGTGAATAAGCAAAGCAGCTGCAAGTCAGGTTTGAAGTGCATTGATGGAAACCATTGCACAGCGTGTGAGCGGGCATGCTCGTGTCGTAAGCTGTGCAGAGGTTTAAAAAACCACAAATAACGGAAGACCTGTGCAAGAAAGGGCAGTGGTAATGTGGAGGGTGACGTACAGAGGTCTTGCTGATGGGAAATCTGGGGCCCTGGTCTTTTGCTGTGGATTCAAGCTGCTTTAGAGCAGGTCTTTGCATCTCTTTGCGTTCGTTTTCTGTCTTTAAATTAAGCAGAGCAAAGATGCACTTGCTCGAGCTGGCAAATCACTTGCAACAAATCACTCAACATATTTCACTCCTCTTCCTGTTTGGCAAACTGTCTAAAGCAAATCGGGTTGTGTTGGGTTTTTTTTGGAAGCCATTAGTTTTCCAAGAGGTTTTATTTGTTGACTGATTGAAAGGCAGTCCCAGAACAGAGCAATTGTAACCATTTATAGACTAAGAGCCCAGTGTGAGCTAGGGTCCTACTTGGATCATTGCAGGACAACGATCCTCCTGGAGAGGAACAGGATTCCCGGGATGAATATTTCAGCGTATTAATTTAACATCTCTCTTTTTGCAAAAGTCCCTCACTATTTGCTTTGAAGATTTAAGTTTTAATGGACATTTCTGAGTGAAATTAAACTGTGTGAACAGTCAGGTTTCCTTCTAAAAAGAAAAAAAGAGTAACTATCCAAACAACACTCGGCATATTTGTTTCTTGCTCATATTACTGAACTCGTACCACTTGAGCTGCACAACAATGTAAGAAGTAATTACTGGTATTCTTCTAGTAATGACAGATTGCTCAGCGCAGCACATACTGACGAGGAGGAAGAGCAGTAAGTGAGACGTTCTGCAGGGTGTCACCGTGTGTCACACAATCAGTACGGCCGGGCACTGCACATCTCGCCTCGTGCCATCGAAACCTCAGCTCTGTGTGGCCTCTGATGCTCAGTTCTTTAGAACAGTACTATTTCCCAGCTTTGTTTGTCACTGTCCCTGCAGCTGCTGATTTATCAGCCTGTGAATCTGGTTTATTATGTATTCTTCATTGCCAAGCTTGCCTGTTACTTCTGTCAGCCAGGGATGTCTGGTTTGGGTATTGGCATCAGCATGGGATCTGGTAGCAGGAATAAGTCCATAATAGCCACATTACTTAGGTCTAGTTAACACTTTAACTGGCAGGCATCCTCTAAAAGACACTGCAGCCAATTTTAGAGATTTTTTCCACATAAATTAAACATCTCTTAAAGCCATCTCCATACAAGTAAATTCATGTTTTCATGCCACTTCAGCTGAAGGAGGTTTTAAAAGCCACTCATTGTGGCAGAAACAGGTAAGAGAGCTCCGAGGCAGAATGAGATGCTTCCCCTGCTCAATTGCAGGTTGATATCTGCGGGTTTCGCTACTTCACAGCCGTGCTGTTGCCTCTGGGGCCAGCTCCCCCAAAACAGGAGCCCACTGAGTGTCCCATCCCACCACATGCAGCCCTGCGCTCCCTTAGCATCGTACACTCTTGGCCCTGTTTTCCCAAAAGGTCTGAATTTTCATGGCCAGGTGTCTGTGCAAATTGATTTTCCTTTATTGCTTCCTACTTTCTTACCTTCGTACCTTCTTTCTGAAGAGGTCCTTAGCAGACCTGAGGAAAGAGTGGAAGTTGAAAGAAATACTTATGGTCCTCAGCATCCTCAGTTCCAGCAGGCAACTCCTTGACCTAAAATCCCAGGATTTTAACTGAGCGTGGGTTGGGCACGCATGCGAGGGGAGCCTGGGGGTGAGCAGTTCTCTGGCACCCCATAATTCACGGGAGAGAGAGGAATGTGTTTTCCTGCTGGCATAGCCTGGTCTGAGCTCGGATGGCTCTGCTGCAAAATGTCCCCTAACTTATGTCAAGTGCCTGGGTAGATAGTGTCTGCCACACGCTAATGTTTTATTCGCACGGACAGCTGGTGTGAACCCATTTATTAAAACACATGGCAGCAGGCCCTGCGCCTCCATAAACTGTCACAGCTCTGTCAGCTCCAAGTTGCTCATTTGACAGGGCAACTTCTTGGGAAGCACACTGGGAACTTCTCTGGACCTCCTCCTGGGTTTGGGTGGACAGCCGTTCTGCTGCAGTTCTGCTCTGCATCAGCCCACCCTTGTGTGGCAGCAGCTCCCTATCCCTCCAGATCCCTTGTTTATTATGTTTTATGAAGTCTGCTCATAGTTCAGATGATTTGTAGAGTAAATAACTCTGCACATGAAACAACTGCTTGCCCAAGGAGGTTTTCTGCTTTATTTCTTCCTACGTTTCTTCTTGCGATGCTTTCAAAGGAATGTGCCAAAGAGCCTCAGGTCTGAAGGAGATGGGAAGGAAGGACCAGGCGTTGGAGCTGGGAGACACAAGGTGCAGCCTGGCCCCTCGGCATCCATTACCACCTTCTCTGCACACTCTTCCAAGGACATCTATTCAATTCCCATTTGTCTGAGAGGCCCACAAAGTTATTAATTCCATTCACGATGTTGCAGACACTCCCTTTCACTTCCCTCCGGTGAGGAGCACGTCGGCGGGGTGGTGCAACAAGCTTTCTGCCACGACAGCACGCGGTCGCTGTGTGGACGGCAGGGCTCTGCCTGCCAGCCGATCTGTGGTGCCGTGTAAATAAACATGACAAGCATCTCTCCGTAGTACACGAAAATAGCAACCCAGAAACCCAAATGGCTGAATTCTCTCCAGGTTTGCTGGCAAATCGTATCCAGGATTAGTCAATGGCTTCGGTTCAGGAATCCTGCGTTTATTCTGATGTTGACCAGAGAAATTGAAGTTGGTTTCTTTTCCTTAGGTCACAGCCAAATTCCTACTATGGCTTTTAATAACAGCACTGTTTTAAGTCACTCACTACAGCTCCATGCAGTGATCATCCCCCCCGTGGGGCCTGGCTGATAAAACGATTTTGGCTACACGCACAGGGTCTCTGCCCACCAGAGAGGCCCACGCATGGGTGCCACTGGCCCCTCCGGCGGCACAACAAATCGGCAGCTCTGTGGCAGGACCGTGTCCCGTCAGGTCGCGGTGCTGCCAGCCCCTCGGGTAGACACGAGAACGAAGATGTTAGTGTTTAAATGTGTCTGGATCTGTCCCCACAGCGATGGGACACCCGCCCCAGTGGGGATGCCCATCTGTGGTGGTGTGAGCATCCCTAAAAAGCTGCCTTTTTTTCCCACGGACTACGCAGGGAACCCAGGGCTTTAATTCAGCATATGCATGATGACAGCCCAGCCCGCCTAATCCCAGCCCGTTTACACTGTGGTCCGTCTCGCAACTAGATCTAAATTAAATAAGCTCTTGTGTTCATTGCTTTACATAACCACTTGGCCTGCTATGTTTTGCCAGTTCTTACATAATTTCTTCTTTTTTTTTTCCCTCCAATTGATTTTAATTCACTTGATTTCTTTTTCCCTCCCCCTTCCTGAGATGTCAGCTGGAGGGATAATGAAAGAATGAGGAAATGTGGCCGATCAATTTAGCTCTTAGGTTTCCCTCTTAACAGCAGTTTGTAAAGGCAGAAGAGATGAAGGTAATCTACTGGCTCCTCTTCCCAGAGAAAAGAAAAGAAAAACAAAAGCAACCAAAAACCAAACCTGCAGCTGCCTTTAATCTTCTTCCAGATCATTTAAAACAGCTATTTAATTGTCTTCTCCCTACTTCCCCCCTCCTTTCCCTTAAAGGCTTTTACTATCGTCTGTGTGCAGCATCTGCTTGAGACTCACAGATGGCACTTTTGCTTCCTGACGTTTAGAAACACTTCTGTGTCCTGCCCGAGGCACACGTGATGGACAGCATCCCACTGCGGGACACGTGGATGCCCAGGCAGGGGACAGAGAGGGCTTTGGGCTTTGACGGTGTCACCATTGTGTTTTCCCTACTGTGAAGTTACCTGTGCCGAGGGGCACAGGACAGCGGGTGAGCAAAGGTATCTAGAGAGACTGGGGAGCATGGTGGGGTCCAGGGCTGACAACGTGGGAAAGTCTCAGCATTGTGGTCATCTAGTCCTAAAACAGATAACATTCGATACCAAAACCAATGGTTCCAGTGCTGACATCCCTCCTTCCCCTCGCATTAAGCAGATGAAGCTGGGTTACTACGTTCCAAATCTGTCTGGTTGCTCTCTGCTGTAAGACACCTGCGCTGTGTGAAGCTGGAGATGCTTCCAACACCCATCCTCCCCATATCTCTGTACCCCAGGTCCCTCTCACAGGTTCCTCTCTGAGTCTGGCATGGTAGAGAAAAATGGTTTATAAATTCTGAGCTTTTCCAGCCTTTTTCCTGCTTCTGTACACACACAAGCACCCTGCAGATGCTTGTCTGGTGTGACCATCTGAGATCAGTCCAGTCTCAGCTGCTGGCCCCCACCACCCTCTGTAGGGACATGTCTGAGCAGCGGACCTGGCCAAGCTGGTTTCATGAAAAGCTGCCTTTCTCCAAGTGATAAATTTCGCTGCCTTTATTATGGAATTCGAATTGGTATTTTAAAAATTCCCTTACAAAATGGCAAGTGTCCTCTCTCTCATTTCACATCTCTCTGAAATGCAAGCCAAGAGTGCTTTGCATCATAATTAATGTTGGTCTGGCATTACAATAGGCAGTGGTCCAGCAGCTCCCCTCCCCACAGTGGAAGGAGTGTGGAGCTCCTCGAGCATGGCTGGGCATCGCTTCCACCTCGCTTCCCGGGGTGCAGATGGCACCAAGCACAGGGGCTACTCTTCAGCGGTGAATTAAGAGTGAATCCTGCAAGGCTCAGCCTAAACCGTGGCAGGACGTGCCTTGGACAGTGAGGGACAGAACAATCACATGAGCACGAGCCCTGCCATGGAAAGGGGCCTGAGTGAGACACAGACTTGGGGCCACACGCTGCTCCCCTGCCTGGCTGTGGGCACCAAGCACCCATGTCATCCCCTGCCCAGGCTGGGCTGAATACCTCCATTCTGTAGTTTTGTGTGAGGTGCGATCTCTTGGAAAGGTTTTGTGCTTTTTTTCCCTTAAACGAAATTCTCAGGGGAGAGAGCCAGCTAACTCATCATGCACCAATAACACCAACCCCCACGTTTTGCCTCCCATGGATGCCATTTCTTCTATCCAATTTCAAAGCATCTTAGGTGTGGGATTAAAAAAAACAAAACCCCAACTGATGATAAATCAGTTGAGCTGATGAGTTATTCAGGAAACAAGTGCTTAGGGCTGGTTTAGAAAAGGTGGTGGTGATGCAGTACTAACCCTGACTGAGTAGCAGAAACTTCTGAGCTGCTGGTTCATTCCCAAGATTTTCCTACATTGAAAGCAGCAGTTGTTAAGTTTTCCATGGATGAGAGGGAAATAGCAGAGAGACAATTGCCCAAGTGCCTTCCTGGTGCATCTGTGTGTGGAAGTTCATCCTCCTCCTCCTTCCCTGGGGTACCAGAAACTTTTCATCGCCCCTGCTCCTGCCAGGACAGAGGATGCTCTTGGACAGGGCTGTACCTTGCCGGGGAGCGCTGCTCTTGTCCTCGGACTTTGGAGAAGATGCATCTGGTGGGCTGGAGGAGCTGGTTGCCCACAGGTGGTTCGAGCATGTGAGATTTGCTTCCCATCTCCTGTAGGTTTTTCACTTTGATAATTCTCCGTGCAGAGAGAGCTCTGCGGGCACGGCTTCTTGGGGGCTTCTTTTCTGCCAAGGAAAAAAAAATTATAGAATCAACAATGTCTTTTTAACTGAACTTTTTTTGAGAGAGAAAGTTCAGCGAGGTTTCTTTGAAGCTTATAAGATCTCAGGGACTAGAGACAATTGTCAGTTGAAGATGGAAATCAGAGAGATGAGATTTTCATAGTAGAAATGGAAAAAAAAAAAAGGAAAAATGTAAACTTTCACGAAGTCTTCGGTATCCAAAAAGGAGGAAAAAAGCATCTCTTTTATGCAAAGTGCTCATGAAAAAGCTGGGAGTACCTCTAAGCTGTAAAGCCATGAACAGAGCAAAAAGCGTGTTCAGTATCACAGTATCGCAGAGTCATTGGAGTGACAGCAAAGCCAGAGGACGTGCCCAGGCTTTGGTGGTGTTGCTCGTGGCTGCGTTGCCAGCTCCAGCAGAGCAGCCCCTCGCCATCCTCCCGGGCAGCCTCCCTGCCCGCCGGCTCCCTCCGTGATTTACACCCAGCCTGTGGATGTACATCACCCCAGGAGCTGAACCCTCTGCAGTAAGTCTCCCTTTATAAAACCTTCCAGATGTCTCGTTGCCAAGCGAATTCCTAAATATACAAAAGAGGAACATGCAGCCTGGGCAGGACTGGGTATATAGCCTGATTTTAGAATTTTCCCTTCTCTTAGAAAATACCTTCCGGTACTTTCCTGCCAATTATTATTCACTCTAGGTAATAAAGAATAAATTTAGGGCCACTGCTGTTACAGCCAACTTGCACTTTTGAAGTGAATGGTTTACCTTGTTTCAAGAGATTTGTTCCTCCTCTGGAGGAAATGAAGATCTGCAAACACTCCCTTAGCATGTGGTATGCCCATCAAGAGACTCCTGGGATCCTGGAAGCTGCCTGAGAACCTTCATTTCAGGGGCTCAGGGTGGATCTCCTTTAATCTTTCATGCCTTGCCACTCGCTGAATGACCCCGGGAGAGATCATACTGTGGTGCAACACTTCGGATGTGCCAACAAGCCCTGCCTCCTGCTAACACCGGGTGTGTTTGGGACTGTCATATATTAAAATATCGTAAGTTGTCCAGTTACTCTTTCTTTGGGGCCAGTTAAAACCTGCTGTCCCTGTGCCTGGAGCACTTGCCTGACTTTTGGAGCCTGCAGGATCGTTTCCATTGCAAGAGCAAGGGCTAACAAAAGGTTGGCTTCTTTGATAGACACTGGCTTACAGAGCCAATGCACAGACCTCTATTTTCTGAGCAGGCAGTGGGACTCCAGGAGAAAGTTACAGTCTGTTTGCTCAGGCTTCTGCCGTGCAATGGATGTGCTGGTTGCCTTCTCTTCTTGGGCAACTCAGCCCTGCTGATGGGTCCTCTCCTGCCCTTGCAGGCTCAGCCTGACGGACGCTCACCCACTGCCTCGGCTCTGCTGCTCAAGGATTTGTGCGGTGTCTAGCAGCAGGAGGAGCGATCTCATCCCTTAACCATCTCATATTCTTCCTCCTTTATCCTTGAAGAAAGAGGTCTACCAACTTATCAGCTTCAGCCAGACTTGCAGAGCAAAGACCTGCTGTGTATTAGCTCTGAACGCTTTGATGCAGGATGGCATTTAGCTCAGCAGACCCCTATTTTTGATCAGGACTCCAAGGAGCTAATTAATATAGTCATTGCAATGTCCTGTCCTATTAAGTGTAGCATAATCGAGAACAATGCAGGTCTGCAGTGCTAAACCGAGTAAATGTGGTCTTGCACTTGGTAGGACTGTTGTATCACCTTGTTCCCCTGGAGAACTATTTGAGTATGTTCAATACCAAATTAACTGGCTTTTCCCTCCTATTTTAATGTTTTTTCCAAAACCATCATATAAAAACGCAACTCACACGGCCACTGGGAAAGTTTAGCTCTTTGCTCGCATCAGTATTGATTCCTCCTGCAAAGACCTGACATTTTATCCTCACAGGGACAATTTATACAATTTTGAATACTTGTTTCATGCAAAGCAGAGACTCACAGGAATGAGTTTCCCTCCTCAAAGCCCACGTTTTGGTTTTTTATCACTGTCAGTCATGGGCTTATGACACTGTCATACTTACTTGTTCTTTAACTCCAAGTGTGGAGACCACAATAAAGCACTGTAGAAGGAAAGGGGAAATACAGGTTCAGATGAGTTAAGTAGATATTTGCCCTGAGGATGCAGTGATGGGGTGGTGTGTATGCCCCAAATGTCTAATAGACTGCAGTCACTACACCAAGGGACAAACTCTATCCCACATTTAGTCTCCTTCACACCACTTTGGCAGCTCGCAGGTGCTTCCTGGCCAGCGCAGGAGGGCTGCATCATGAAAAATCCCTCAGAAGGGCAAAAAATATGCAGGAATTTGGTCAGAAAGCATATCACAGCCCAGCACAGCAGGGCACATGGCCAGCCTGGCAGTCATGGTCCAGCCCAGAGATGAAACCCTGCCAGGAGACAAACCCTGTAATACCTGAGGCTCTGGGAGGCAGAGAGGAGCTGCAGCAGAGAAAGACACGGGGGAAAAGCAGCAATAAAGTAACCAATAAGTTCACTGTCCCTTTGAGATATGCTTTTTTCCTCCCTTGAGAAGTCTAACTGAATTTTCTTTTCTCCCATCCCCAGCAGTAGAAGAGGAGGTACAGGCGCAGCCCTCACGCGTTTATATGGCGCTGATTTGTGCTTGGTGCTTTATAGGCAAGTGTTTTTTATATATATATAGGAATCAAGAAATCTATAACTAAGACTGACGTTTTGCAAAAAATCAGTGCCTGAAAGCCTGCTTGTGGCTCCATGGCCAAAGGAAAGTGCTGGAGGCATAAAAACCTCTGGGAAATGCTGACATCCAGGTAGGCAAGAACCTCGAAAGGTAATCTCCACTGGGCACGCAACAGGCCATCTGTGAGGGGTTTGTTTCTTTTAATTATATAGCCCACTTTTATTTTAAACAAGCTGTCAGAAAAATTAATCTCACCAAGTTTAACCCTGGCAGTAGAGAAGCTGCTTCGGACTCCACCACACTGAATAATGCGAAGGGGCTCTTGCAGGACGTTGGCTCTGTGACTTGTGCTGAGACTTGTTTTGGCATCTGCTCTGCAGATTGTCATCAAGGTGCAGTTCTGAGATGCATAAAGGAAAGACAGAAAACTCAGGGTTTAACCTGCCCCATGGCTATTGCAGGCAGGGGTGTTAGAGAAGAGTGGACTCCGTGCAGATAAACAGCCGTGGCATGTACATTGGGCTCCCAAGCCTTCAGCCCTGGACACTTGTTCTTGCACAAACAATGTTAAAGTGTGGTGCATGTGCCAAAGAGCTCACAGTCCAAGTCATCACCGGAGCAGGGCCACTCATTCCCCTTGGCACTGGACAGACACCAACTCTGTCACTGGTGTGCTCGGTGCTCACTAGAAGATTTCCTCTTGTTGCAGAGTGGAAGAGAAACCTTCCCCCATTCTTTTCTCTAAGAGGAGTCATATGTTGGTGAGACCTCCTAAAGGCAGCTATTGCTCGAGGGCAGCATTGGGGTGTTGGAAGGGAATAACCAGCCCAGCTTTAACTGGAGACAGGTCAATGCAATGGCAGCATGGCCAGAGACACTGCCTGATCTGCTGGTTGTTTTCCAAGAGCATTCTGGAGCCAGACAAATATCATTTATTCTTTAGTGTCTGGCAAGAAGGGGGTTTTCTTTGAAGATAAAGCACTAGCAGCTACAATAGCCATTTTTGCTGAGAGTCAAAGAAAATGGCAGAAACCTGTTAGACCTTCTAGCTCACCACTAAACACGCTCTGCTCAGGAGCAGCAAAAAGCTCAGAGAGTTTCCAGCCAGAGATCCATTATGGATGCATTTTCCCTCAGTTCATCACCAAGCCAGAGCACACAGCTCTCACTGACAACGTGTCTCAGGGCAGCGTTTCCTGTGAAAACAAACCCACCATTAATCCAAAGAAACGGGACTTTTAAAAGGGGCCAGGGCAGAGAGGTGGTAATAATAACAAAATGCAAAGAGGCTGCAGCTCCCAGCACCCAGCTGCCCCAGCTCGGCTCCCAACCACAACCCACTGCATCTGCCTGCACCCTCCCTGCTCCTCCCAGATCCCATCGGGTCCTGTCGAGCTTCCCCCTGTCTTGCCCATTTTCACAGAGGTTTCGGCTTGTTGCAATCCCTTAGCAACCTGCGCTTTAAATTCCCCCTCTCTAGGGTGGCTCCCCATCGCGTTAGGGGACGGCTGGTGGCTAAAGGAGGTGCTGGAAGCAAGAGGAGTATTTCAGGTTACAAGCACTGGAAGGGCTTTAGGATCGAGTAGCTGAGCCGTGTCAGAGGGAGCCACTTCGCTCCTTCATAAGAAAGAGCAGGCACCTAGTTCACCGGTGATATTAATGCTTGGGGTCCTCTAGGAAAAGAGAAGGAGGATGAAGCATGGTAGGAGCTATTTATTTCAAGAATGAGATGCCAGGTGCATTGCTGCTTGCCAGCTCTGTCTCTTCCAGCAAATGAGGTCTCCTACCCCTGTCACTCCCTGTCTAGCCTGAGTTCCTCTAAAAAGGGTTAGGGAGGTGGGATCTGCAGGGAATGGCTGTGTCACAGGGAGACAGTGCAGGTCTTCCACTTTCATGAATGCTGCTTTTTTCCCTCTTCCCCCCCTCCTTTTATCAATGGACATGTTTTGGGAAAGACTACCACATATATAGCGATGTTACAGCCAGAAATAAAGCTGGCTTGTGTCTTCATTGCTTTGAAACAAGGGTGTTTGGGAAAGGGAAAAGTGCAGGGCATACTCCAGACATTTTCTCCTATCATGGAGTGCCGTGCTAAATTCCATCCCTTAAACACTGCCCAGGCAAAAGTTGTTTTCAAGGGCTCTCAGACACTCGTTGCAAAGTTAAGTCTCCTTCCTCTTGCACAAAACAAGTTCAAATTATGTTTCTGTTTCCTTCTCTGAAGGTTGCTGGTTTCTTCCCCATGAAATAATGGAAACCTTTGTTAAACTCATCAAGTATTTAGGGAAAAATGTAATTTACTCAGTTTCAATTAAAACAAAAAAAACCCTAAAGCAATAAAAAACCCGCTGGCAGCCTTTAAAAAGCTGAAGCAAAGAGTCAAGGGCAGAAACAGGGCAAGAAATGACAGTTTTATATACCTCCTGCTGGGCAGTGATAGAAGAGGCCTTTGTGCTTGCAAAACAAAACTGGTTTTCTCTTAAAGCAACTATTGACTCAAACTGTACAACTGCAGCTGTAGCTTCGCACAGAAGCCGTACGGCAGCGAACAGGCTGACTTCCTCGCATCTGCTCGCCCCCGCTCAGGCGGTGCCCTGCCTCCGAGCTGAATTCAGCTCTTTTCACAAGAAACAGGGACTGTTCTCCCTGGGTGAGGTAAATCAGAGATGTGCCTTCAAATTCAGCAAAAACCATTTCAGGTGATTTTTCACTAGCACCAGGAGAAGGGACCAGCTTGGGCGCTTTGTGTGACTTTTCTTATTTCCAGTTTTATGGGGCTGGACCAGTGTAGCTGTGATGGGGCTGTGTCTGGCAGGGCGCACTCCCTTATTTTCCATGTGAATTTGCACTAACACCTTCCTGAGCAACCCAAATGGTGGAGAGCAGTTTGCTTTTAAGGCCATGAGCGTCAATCTGTTTGTGGAGATTATTTTGACTTGTGGCCTGTGGCTACTGTTAGTACTCCCTCCCTGGGAGGGCAGTCCACATGCCAGTGCCTTAAATTAACAGAAAACCTTAATAGTTAGCAGATTTCCCTCTGTCTCTGTTCTACAAATCTCACACAAGCATGTTTGCAGAACCTGCTTGTGCCCCATGGAGCCATTGCATTGACCGACTGGCTACGCCTCTTCAGAGCCAGCATCCCCTTAGGAGCGGTGCTGCTCTTCTGCCAAGAGCCAGCTCGTGTCTGGGGCCTCTCAGGGCAGCATCTTAGCAGCGGGGAAACCACTCAGGTGGAGAATGGGTCTTTCTGCCTGGCTGCTTCCACTTATAAACACACACCGGTCCCAAACAGTTGGTGTTGCGGTAGGGCGAAGCTGGTTTCCTTCCTCAGAGCTGGGTGAGCCCAATACTTTCAGCACCAACCCTGCCAACCTGCTTTTATTGTGCACGTGTGTTACACCAACATATCTTCTGGCATAAATCACGGGCATGTGGAGAATCAACTGGGAGATTCCTGGAATCCCCCAGGAATGGGGTTGGTAATCAAAGACATCTTCACTGGTGGTGAAGGGCTGTGCCCAGCGTCCCCGGAGGCTGATGGGGAGAAAATCCTCCAATCCTTTCTGGGAATGAACCTGATGAAAATTACTACCAGCAAACATCAAGAAAGAAGCCATGAAAAATTACTTTCCATGCTGGGACAGTGGTTGTTTTGACAGAGTTTTCATACCTTCGTTCGATATTCCATTGGCGCTTTGCTGGAGATAAGCGATCTCATAGAAAACAGGGCTTTTGTGTCCAGTCGCAAAGAATGAATTGCAAAGACTGCTGAGGAAAGCAGAGTTGTTATCTAGGGAGACAACAAATTCAGCTGAAAATAAGCATGGCTTTTTCATTTAGTTGCAACTTGTCAGAAATCTGGCTCCAGCCAAGACGATTGGGCTGGAAATGGGGCAAATCAGCGATGAAATGTGCGTTGGTCACACCTAAGAAGCCAGCTTGTTTCCAGACATAATCACAAAATGCTCCTTCTGTGAGCTTCTCCTTCTGCTCACAATGTAGCGTTCCACAAAAATAGGATGTTTTTTAGGAACACATGGTTGAGGCAGTAACGTGGCTGTGAAGCGACGCTGCTCCCCTCCCGGGCTCTCCCAGCTGCTGGGTAAAGTTTTAAGGTAAATGAGACAAGCTTGCCTGGAGCACTAGCATCAATCTCGTAGCAAAAATGGACTGATTAAATAAACAGAGATTTCCCTGTTATTAGTGCTGTTTAGATAACTTTGAAACGCTTGTTATTCAAAGTAAATGAATTACATAACCTTTTCCCTATTTTTGGTTCAAGAAGGAGTCAGTGAGTTTCCTTTTTCAGAGCAGAACATTTGTGCTTTTTACCGTGATTCAGGGAACAGTTTTGTACTTTGAAACCAGTGTGCGGATGATTCACGGTGACACACTTTGTGTTGGCAACAGGCCCCGTCTCGAAAGCCTCGATACGCCGCGTGGTCCGGGCTGCGCCGCTCCGAAATTGGGGCTTGTAGCTGCAGCGACCCTGGGGAGCAGGCCACGAAGGGAATGGCCCCTGGACCACACCAGAGCGCAAGCTGGCATCGGAGCTGGTCTTTCATTGCCTTTTTCAGTTAAAGTACATCCTTACATTTGTGAAAAGTTTCATGGGTCACTTTATTTCCAATTTTTCCTCTCTTTTTGTCTTTTTTTTTTTTTTTTTTTGGGGGGGGGTGTGCCCTTTTTTTTTTTTTCTTTTTTTTTTTTTTCCCCCCTGCTTCATACATGCAGTAACTTCACTGCTTAGCCCTGGACAGTGATTAGGGTGACCACTGCCAAGTCGTGGATGCCCATTCCCTCGCCAAGGACATGAGCCACATTAGCAATGTGACCCAGCTCCTGTCTTCATCACCGTGGTTCTGTGTCCGGTGATGTTTCTGCAGATTTCCGTCATGGATTATGTCCTGTAACACTCTGTGGGCACCCTCTGGTGTCGAGCTGTGGGGCTTTTTTTTCTTCTTTTTTTTAATGTAAAACAGACAAGGTGGCAGGAAGGGTTGGAGTGAGGGCTGGGTCCGCTCCCCAGCAGGCTGTCCCTGCTCCACTGGAAGGAAAGTCATTTCCCACCCTAGTTGTCCCTGGTTTCTATCACTGTAAGTGAGAAGAGACGGAGTGGTGCAAAAAGTGTTGTGGAAACTGTGCTGTTTAACTCTCCCTTCAGTGTGTTATCTATCAAAGTCACTACATGTGGCTCGGGAACCTCAGACTGCTTCAGCGATATCATTCTCCTGTAGCTTTTCTCTTTCCGTCTAATTAAAATGTTATTGTTTCCTTCATCTTAGTTTGCATTTTAAATAAGGAGATAGGGACAGAGTGGCTGATTGGTAACATACTCTGATGGGGACAGATAAGCATTAATTACACTGTCATGCTCATGCTTTCTCTTTCCTTACGCATCTCAGACATCAAATTGCAAAGAAAGGGGAGAAAGAGCCTGGGTCTCGATGACATTTGGTTTGCTGCTTCTGTCGGGTCTCAGGGAGGGACGGTGACATGCCCTCGCTGACTGCTGGGGTAGTCCCTGGCTGCACGTCAGCCGCATTTTGGGGAAAGAGAGACCTTTCATCCCAAAAGGAAGTTCTGCTTTGAAATTTTATGCGCTTCCATTTCCTGTTCCCTTTAATTTTCATTGCATGTTTTATCACTGCCATGCGCCTGCCTCTTTGGTGTGTCAAGGCAGGAGAGGGAAGAGAGCAAGACTGGGTGTGTAGGCAAACATCCCTATCAGAAACATAACCTGAAATAATCTTCTCCATAAATAACGTGGCGTGGCTCAGCAGCCCCTTTCTCCCCTCGTATGCCATGATTTGTTCCTCATAAGGTCCACGTGCAGCAGGCACGCATCCACACCACCCTTGGGAAGCTCAGCAGCCTCAGGCTCCATCAGCCTTCCCCGCTCCCTGGACGCAAAGCACATCAGCACGGCAGAGCTGATGGAGAGAGATCCGGGCACGTTGAATGGGAACGGAGGTGCAATACTCGACACGGCTGGGATTTGAGGTGGGGAACTGGACTCTGATCATTTAAAATCTCCCCTGCTGCAGGTGTTTCCGTAGCCCTGAAGCACACGTGCTTTTGTAGGGTATTTTTAGCAAACTTCAGTTTACCGAAGGTCACAGAGAAGTAGAGCATCAGCATCTGGAAGAGCTGTCATTCCGCTTCCAGTCTAGCAGGAGTAACACATTGACTTATTTATGAGAGCAGTCAGCTCCCTTCTCTCTGTGTGTAACAATCTGCTTTACCTCTCCCAGCACAGAGAAATAATTTTATTGTCAACAATTCTGTGTCCTTAGTAAAACCTTAAAGCAAGTTAAGCAAGATTTGAGGGAAATGGAAATGTTCCCAGATATTATTCTTTTTTATTCTTTCCAAAACATCCCACTCTTTCACTGTCTAAACCAACAAACTGCTCTGGCCAAAAAGGAGAGGGAGGAAAATATTTTTCAAAGCATGAAGACTGCTGGATCAATCCTCGGTTCCAGCAATTCCCAGTGGCTGTGCAAGCCTTTGGGTGTTAATGCCGCCCTCACATTCGTTGATTTTCTCCTATTTTGGATCTAGCTCCATCTTCCACCTTGGGAGAGGGACTGGTAACGTCTCACCAACACCAGCAATTCCCAGTTAGCTTTCATTGCATCTCTTCTGAGCTGCACCAACAGCCCACCCTTGCAGGAGTATGGAAGCCTCAGTGCACAGCAATCTTGAAGCAATTCATTAAATCTTGCAAGACAACATCCAAACATTTGTGCCCAGTAGGAGAAGCTTTCTGTTAGCTAGAAAACGCCTGCATCAAGGATGACTAATCTCAGCCCAGATGATATATGGAAAATGAAGATATTTGTTGCTTTCTGCAGAGAAAGATCAATCAAAATGACAAGAGTGCTCGACAAGCATGAAGAGGGAGAGTCCGAGCCATGACAGCACTATCTGGTTTATTTATGTCATGGTGTTGTGTCATTGTGTGTTGATGCTATGGGGAGATATCTGGGAGAGGACATGGGAAGAAGTGTCCCCAGCCAGACTGCCCTGGGCACGTCACAGGCTCCCACCTGCATCCTTCAATGCTACAGGACCTTTCCTGGAGCCATGACTGTAGCAGCTCCAAATATTTTGTTTCAGGCCCCAAACAGAGCTTCTGTGGCCAAGGATGAAAACCAGAAGCAGCATGGAGGGAATGCTGAAAAAGGAGCTAAAGAGAGAAGAAATTAGGGCTGCCAATATTGTGTCCACCTGTCCTCAGGTAGCCATGGACTGCTATCAGTTTTTCTTTCAAGACAAGACCAATATCCTTCCAATATCCTTTGAAGACCAATATCGTCATGTCTTCAGCAACCAGAAGGGTTGATTGTTGGGTGACACAAATCAGAGACTCTGTGCCATGGCTGTTGTGAGTCTTGCCTTCCCCAAAGAGAAGAGAGCCTAATCTGTGTGGGGCAGGAAGGTCACACAATGATGATGAGCATCACAGAAATGCTAATGACCAAGTGGTCATAAGCCTTTTCTAACAACCTTAGTAATTTCCTAAGCATCACCCTAAGTAGGGTGGCAAGTGGCTGTGGATGGAGAGATGCTAAAAAAGGACAATAGCAGCTAAGGGTTAGGTTGGTGCCTCTTCCCATCTCTAAGCATCAGAAGTGTATTGAAATTTTAGGCGCTGTTGCCTGGCCCCAGTCCTTTGCACACGGCAAGTGTTAGCATACTCGAGTGCATACTCAAGGCCCACTGCAAGATGGATCATCAGCTTGGAAAAACTGGTGTTGCTCTGCTGAGGTCAGTTAACATTCCTATGGTGCTGCGCAGTTTGTACGCGTTGGGGATCTGTTCAAAATGCTCCTCAGCTCAGAAATAATGAATCCTCCAGGCATGTATCACATCCTTCCCTACCTTACAGATAAGGGAGCTGGTCCAGATAGTTGGAGGCATTTGCCTGAGGCTGCGCCTTGCTCATGGCAGAGCAAGCCCAGACCAACCCGCTCTTTCCATGGACCACAGGCTCGTGACTTGTCTTGTGGCTTTCCTTGTGACTGCTTTTCTTGTTCACCAGCTGTGTTTTAAGTACACTGAGGCTGTTTCCTGAACTTTGGGAGCCAGGCAGTCATCTGCCAGAGGTAACTGGTGCTTTTCCAGCAGCTGGCTATGAAGAAATCCTGTTTTCACGCCAATCTTCCAGTGGCTTTCATTTTTTTGGTCTGCTGGTGAGTATCAGGCATTCAGGAAAGAATAAAAATACTTGAGTGAAGCTCCATTGCTGCTTTCTAATATAAAGATGAGACATAACCACCTCTGGTTTGATGAATTTACTCTGTCCTCACTTAAATAGGTCCCTTTGCTCTTTATTTCATGATCCAATGTAGCTACTTCACTTAGAAATTGGGGTATCTCTGTGCTTCTATCATTCTTTGACTGACAGAGACTGCAAACAGAACAGCACGTTTTTGCCATTAATTACACTTTATGAACACTTCATGTTAGATCAAGGGACTAAGTAGAAAGGGCAGTGAATGAGTATGTTTGGAGCTACAGCGACTGCCCGTCCAGCCACAGCACAGACCAGTCCTGAAAGCTGCCTTGAACCCGGTTGGGTGTAGGTGTCCCACCCTCACCCACTCATTCCTCATGTGCACCAAATTAGATGAATTTCCTCCATAAATTGTAATGTAGAAAAGGTTTTGTAATGAGCAGTAAAGTGTTAATGAATCACCAGGAAATGGTAAAGTAACATGACATGAGGTCTTTCAAAGTAGCACACAAATTACATGGCACTGTAATGATCCTGGTTTTACTCTGTATAAACTACGAGGCCTGGTACAGCCCAGGCTGTTCTGGGCCCCTCACCAAGACAAACTGTTTCCTCCTCCTTTGTTTCAGTCCAGATTCATTCATTTTCTTCCTTCCACTACTAGATTTTCATTCTTTTATTTTTTTTGGGTTGGTTTTTTTTTTTTTTGGGTGGCCAAACTATTCTGAAGGCATTGTTGGTTCACTTTGAAAACAAGGTTCTCTTCTTCTCCCAACCTCTGCACTCAAACGCTGAGCCTGATAAAAGCACTGATGTTTTGGGAGAAAACTTGACTTTCTGTATGATGTTAGGAGCTTGGGAAGACATCGAATAAACAGGCTCCAGAATGAAATCAAAGCAGGAGAATGACCCTCAATGCCACGTTACATAGAAAGAAGGCACAAAGAGCTTGAGGGGACTGAACATACAGGGCCATGAAGACCTACAACATCCACCCACAATGTCTGATGAAGTTCTGAAGTCTGGTGATGTGTTTTCTGCCTGAAGTGGGCACTGTATTTGTGTTTATCAGGATGCCAGCCTGATTTCATTGGCTGGATTTTGATGGTACATCCAAAAATGCTTGCTGTGAGTATGAGCGGTCCAGAGCTGGTTAGACAGGGTAATGTAGTTAGGACTGTCAACCATCAAGACAGGTTTGGCTGAAAAGCCAGCGACACTAAGCTAAAATGTCCTTGTGCTTCATCAATATAATTATTTTCATGAAAAATGCCAGTTCTTATTAAACAATTGCCTGTCATAATTGTCTCTAAAGCTGTCATTACCAAGGAGTCAGCTGTCACTTGCATAGACATGCTTTCTGGAGATGTTTCCACCTAATTCTAATGAAATTGCCCAGCAGACCATTGCTACAGAATACAGAGATAGCCCTGGGGTGCAGAGGAGGGTGATACATCTCTGCCCTGGCTTTCCCCAGATGCTGGTGTGGTCTCTCCAGGCTGCAGTGCCAGGAGAAGCTGATCCTCCCTACTGTACTTACTCATTCCTTAGTGCTTGCCACAGAAAAACTGGGGTCAAAGACGGTGGAGATGCATCTGTCCATGGCAAGAGCTGCATTCCTGCTTCCAGTGCTTGTGGGCTGGAGACACTATTTCTCCTTCATCCTCTCTTCACTGGATGTGTTCCTCCTGCACTTGGGAGGACAGTAGGGTTTGTGGTTTCATAGTAAAATAACTCATTTTCAAAGCAAAGATATGTTTGGGTCAAACCAAGAAGAATGACTTAATAAATTTATCAGGGATGAGATAAACAAAGCAATTAATTTGGGGTTGACCTACAGCACTTTGTTTGCAAATAAACCATGTAGTTTGAGCTGAGATGAACCACCTTGCTTCATTTTTGGCTTAGAATCCATCTTTTTCTTCTTTCTTTTTTAGCTTAGGACAATTCTGAAATAAAACAGAAGTTCAGCATGGGTTTTTTTATTTAATATTTTGAAATGAAATGTATTAGTGTTTCCAGAGAGAAAACAAGTGTTTATTTGAAAACACTGAAATAGTTCAACATTTCCCCCTTTTTTGTTTAACAATATTGTTTATTGGATTTAACAGGAACCCTCAAGTAGCTCTTGGTTTCCTTCCAAAAATTCATTTTTCATCAGATTCACCATTCTCAGAAGAAGATTATTTGTCTATAACTGCTGAGTACTTAAGCAAGGGCAGAATCCTGTACCTCCAGGCTTGTAACTCCCTATCCTTTTCCATCGGCCTTCACCTGGGTGATTGTGTGAGTTGCTGGATCTTGACCCAGGGACCTCCAGAAGTAAGAGAGCAGCGTGTTACCTCTGACATTAGAGGCTGTATTCTGTAGGAGGGGATGTAAGACACAGCTTTTGCAGTGAGGGTGCATACAGCAGCTCTTCAAAGTTGACAACACAGCTATAACAAGCTTCAAGGGGCACAAGATTTGCACTTTCACTTAATCATGGCAATTAGGACTGCTTCAATTATTAGAAACTCCTTACAGGACAAAGACATTTTTCAGTTGTTTTGATAACTTGTATTCCTGCGCTTACTCAGTCCCTGTGCTTTTCATTACCTTATGACAGTGTGTAATACATCCTTGGATGCACAAAGCTTTTAAATTCTCCAAACAGATCTCCAAACAGTTATTTTTTTTCTACAGCGTTCACTGTCTCTTTGCGATGAATCAAAGTGCGTCTGATCTGGCTTCATCAGACCTGAGCCAGGTTCCACTTCTTTTAAGCATTTTAATTAATGCGTAAGAAATAAGTAAACACATACATAAATTGTCCCCTAAAAGTTAGGCACAATTTTCTTGGCATTCTCTCTTGATTCGTTCTGTTCAAAGTATCTGTCTTCCAGTGTGCCTTTTCTTCTTTTTTTTAGTCTGCTCATCTTTCTTCACTGAAGATCAAATGTTTTTCCTTGTCTGTGCCAGGTATATACAAGGGAGATCCTGGAGGAAGAGTATTTAATAAGGTTTCTAATAGGTTCTAAATATAATAATCCACATAGTACTCAAATGGCTGGTGCCTCTCCCTCTATGTTTGGTTCAGGCGCTTTATTTCTGATCTCAGGTTGGGAGACTGAGCGTATCATTAAAGATCAGACAAATCCCTTTTTTTTCAGCTATATGGTCCCTGCTTTACCAATCGCTGTGCAGCAGAGCAGAACTTCTGAATGCCTTTCCACAAGCCTCAGACAGGTCCAGTGAAACATTCTGATGCACTCGAATTAGTTTTGAACTCTACCTTTAGAATGAAAGCTGGTCCTGGTATCACATACAGGCATTTATACAAAAAGCCATTTCTTCATGCAAAAGGAGAAAAGATCAGAGAAGGTGGTTTTACAATTACCCTCAAAGAGCTACTGCAGAGCCAACAGCCTTGGCTGCTTGCAGCAACTGCAGCTGCAGGTACCTGGATGCGCCTGGATACCCATGGGTTTGGGGTGAGTGAGGAGTGACCTGCTCTTCTCAGCTTCCTCGTACAGGCTGTGAACCTGATAAAGTGGTCAAAGTTGGCATAACCCTGTCGTTGTGGCTATGCTTTTCCTAGTAAAGCAGTGCAGGGAATAGAAGGTAAAATTACTAACAACAATAAGTACTGGAGAAGAGAGGTATTTACAAAAACCGGCTGCGTACCGTCAGAGAGGGATTGCAGTGTGATAGGAGCTGGGGGTGGAAAGTTGCTCGACAAGCAAATAAAAAAGAGAATATCAAATAGAGCTGGATATGATGAGAGAGGAACTAAGGTAACCAGCAGCAAACCCTGTAAGATTCAGATGGTTAATGAAGACAGTAAGAGAAGGCAGGAGAAATGCTCCTTGATGTGGAGCTGTCCGGATGTGGGCAACCCAGCTGCAGCATCTTCTCTGTGTAAGCCAAGAGAAGCAGCCTGCCTAAAACATCCCCGAAGGAAAACATTCACAGCAGTGACGAAGTGATGCACAGTGAATCCTCCAGACTGGCCTGAGGTCTGGCTCTGCTTTGGCAATTGTCCTCTTCTCTGTCACACACATGTTGATTGTAAACAACAGCCCACCAGGGAGCTGAGTCTTGAGAACGTTTAATTTATATCTTAAACACAATCAAGTGATGCCTCCCTGAGCTGGTAATTCAATACAAACTAAATGGAGGGAATGACTCACATTGGTTCTTCCCGTTCCCAACAGCTCTACCTGCGGTGCTTCACCTTTACCAGCTCCATTTAACCACGTCAGACATGAAGGAAGCAGCATTTGCATCCTTGCTTACATCTATTTTTTGAAACTGCATAAAGATAAGAGAGAATCAGAAGGAAAATGTGCTACGACTCTTAATGCTTTGCCCATGATGCCACCCTTGCTGAGCCTCGCTTGCCCGAGACATGACTCATTGCTTCACACGAGATCAGAGACTGGTGTAAAACAAGCACTCATTTTTGTTCTTGCACACCCTGCTTTATACCCCTCCTCCTCCATGAGCACTTTCAGTGCCAGAGGAATAATTGAGGACATGGATGTTTTAATTTCCATCACTTGGTTTCGGAGTTAGCAACATAAGGCAATTATAAGAGTCACTTCTCCAAGGTACCACAAATTCCTTTAAACAACCACGAACATCACTAGCAGCCAAATTCTCTCTACTTTGGTGAAAAGGCATGGTTTTTTTCCTGAAATCTAAATTTTGCTTTATTCATTTATAGTATCTGTGTACTCAGTCTGCCAGCCTGGCATTTCAGGAAGTTTTTTATCACCTTTAGTCAAAGCGATATTACACAGGACTTAGATTGAGGTACGGAAAGGCTTCCCAGGGTCACTTGAACACTTCATATGAAAATAAACCTTGCTAGAAAACAGAGAAAGTTGTTGTGAAAATGCTTGTGAAAAAAAGGTTTAGATCAGATCTAGTTATTTTCCACCTTTGTTTATTTACCTGAAAAACAGGAATAATAAAAAATTAATTATACCAAGAAGGGAATGGACAGTTTTGCTCAATGAATTGCCTCGTGTCTTTGTCCATAAAATGCTGAATAAATTCAATGTACTTCCGCCATCTCAGCGCTATGTATGCTATTATTCTCTCTCCATGAAAATTCATTGCAGTACCTGAACTCTGAGCGCTAATGAGAATTCTCTGCACTTAAAGGGCTGAAATTAAAATATCGCAATTACCGAAGTATCTTCCATTAGATGGAATTATTTATGAGAACTTGTCACTTAAAAGACTCTCAGTTTTTACTGAATCAGAAATCAAGAAGTTTCAGGCTGTTGTCTTTTTTTTTTTTTTACCAGAGTGACACAGGAGCATCTCCTCCTACATTGCAATGAGTTATTTGGCAGAACAGAATCTAAGATTTCTTATGTGTCTTCTCGAAACATTGTGGTTCAAGTGAAGACTCTCAAGACAATTCAGAGCTGGAGAGCTTCATCTTCACCAGTTTTGATGCTCATTCCTTCTCATGACTGCTCCTTCAAGGAAAGTGAATCTGGAACTTATTGTCTTAGCATTCAATTTAGTCCTAGGTGTTAACCATAGGGAACATCACCCCACCAAATAATTACATTTTTCAGTATTTTTGGCAGAAACAAACCTGAACTTGGCATCCCAGATCTTTTATGCCCCTCCTCACATCTTCAAAACTTGGAGCGTTCATTTTCTAAGGCCACACTCAGATTCCAGCTGAATAGGTCACCCCTCTAATACTTTGGGGCTTCACTACAAGTTGAAATCTCTTTTCAGCTAGAAGGAGTAAAGAATATTAGAAGTGCATCTGTCATCCATTGTGAGGCATGATTTTGTAGGCAGAGAAAATATATTTCAATAAAATAATTAACTGAACTGAAAAACAAGCAAGCAAACAAAAGATCTTGGTAAGTTCCTGGACAAGCAGGTCCTTCTTTGATCTCAAGTAGAAGCAGAAACCTCAGTTACGTATCAGAAAATCAATCTGAGTGTAACTTGCCTGTTAACAGGCTAGCAAGTGGGAGTCAGTTTTGTCCATGCGGTGCAAAGATGCTGACACAAGAAAATAAGGACAGTAACACTCGTGGGTGCCTGGCAGCAGGAGAAGTACATACAGTCCCCAGGGTGGGGGTGAGCTGGGGGGTACCCTAGTGTGCCATAAAAGCAGTATGGGTCATGTTCCATCTTGGGTTAGTTAAAGCACTGGCAGTGGCTCGCCTCAGAAGAAGGTGCTTGTGCTTAAAATACATTCCCTGGTTTAAGGGTAGGAGGGGTCACTGTGAATCTTGTGTCTTTATGAGCATTTGCAAATAGAAATGGTTCTGAGAAGTGAATAGCAATACTGCTGGTTCTCTGTCCCTGCCTTACTGTTGAAGGGAGAACATAGACTGGAGAAATGAATCGCGTTTGAAAGGTATCAGATAAAATTGAAGAAGTCGTCAGTCACTGAAAGGAGGAGAATGTTTCATTAGAAAGCCAATTTGCCCTTTATTGAGACTGACGTGCGCAGGTACTTGCCTGGCAGGATCCGTCAGCTTTTGGCTGTGAGGCTCTGAGCAGAGGCAGCTCTCTCCTCAACGTATGGGCTGACCCTGTCCCTCTTTCCATCCCACATCAACCTATGTTGTCAGGAAATCCTGGAGAAAAAGAGAGTATCTTTAAAACATTTTGAGACAGAAGTCAGTCACCAGAGACACCCACACCAGCAAGGGCAGGGGCTGGAGCATCTCACTTCTCCTGCTTCTCACCTGGGTTTCTGCCAGCGGCTGAACCTCTGCACAGGGAAGACAAATGAGGTTTGGCACATCACCCTTGGGAGGCTGCCAGTCCCCACATGAAGGAACGCAGCTTTCTCCTCAGTCACTGAAATGGTGCCAAAGAGACTGACTGAACGGGGTGGATGGAGAGGAGCAGCAAGAGCGCACCTTGCCGTAGCTGCCGAGGGTACAGGGACCTTCCTGAGCCTACAGCTTGCTCGGTTTAACTGGGATATTTGTGGGCAACGTGCTGAGGCTGATACACCGTCACCCTGGGCACAAGCCTGGGGCCAGGGAAGGGTCAATACAGACAAGTGAGCTCACAGGGTAAAAGCCAGGAAGCAACAAAAAGGCCTTTTTATTCTTTTTTTTTTCTTTTTTTCACAAATCCCCGGGCATCTCTTTTCAGCAGGCATCTCGCCCGTGCCAAGCTGCGGTTTGTGTGCACAGGAACTGCATTCAGGGCAAGTCAGGCATCTTCCGTCTGTATAACTGTGAAAACACGAAAGCTCTGCCTGCACGAGAGGAGGGACCAGACAGAGCGGTGCTGGCTACAGCACGCGGCAGCGGTTCGTGCCGGCTGCCTGGAGATCTGCCTTCGTGGTTTGCACTGACCTTTCCTTGATTCATGCGGTAATGGACGTGACACATGCTACAACAACGGCAGTGCTGTCCAATTACTTCTACGTAAAAGTAGCTTTCTGCCAATAGATGTAAGGAAAAGGATCAAAGGATGATTTCACCATCAAAGTTTTGGCGTGTGGGATGGTCAACAGCGGCATCAAACAGAAATGTAACGTGTCGGTTCACTGTTGGGTAACAAAGCCAGATGTTCCCAGTGCTCCAAATAAAAGGTGCTTCATTTCTCTCTGCTTGTTCTGAAACTGGTTTTTAGTAGTGAATTAAAAATTAAAAAAAAATTAAAGACTAAATGCTCGAATTTTGGCTATGAATATTTATGACAATATTGGACTTGCAAATCTAAGGTAATTTAAATGTCAAAACTGGTGTAAAGTCTTTCCTTTGGAGGATAAGTCAGAGAAAATTAATCTTGATTACAAGTCATAACATTGGGAAATTAGCATCTTAGGGCATCAGTGATAAACACTTCTGTACTATCCCCTTTTTAAGCCATGTATTCTACAAAGATGAGAATTAATTTTAATAAAAAAATAGCCCCTTAATTAACCAGTTAGGTAATTAACAGGGAAATCCTGGTTGCATTCATGAAACTGTGATTATTTCATCTTGCTAAATCACCTCCTTTTCTGTAAGACTCTGACTCCAAAACTACAAATAGTAGTAGGGATGGTTTCTACCTGAGACTGAGTCTTGTGTCTGGGAAGCCTGCCTTAGGGATAAAAGAGGCAATTTTTGCACTGAAATTCTTGTGTTTAAAAAAGGAAATTATTGTAGTTTAATGCGTAGCAAAGGCCAGTGTAAGCAAGTGCCAGCAACATCAGTTGCAATGTCTGTCAGCAGAGGATGATGTTACCTACAGCCACACACAGATCCTTGAACAGGACCATGAGTTACTGGGTACCGGCAGAGGTTTAGCTCCTTGTTCTTGCATTGCAGAAGTCAGGGCGTTGGAAGCTGATTTCTGCTCCAGCTTCTAAATCAACCTTCGATAATTCAGCCTTTCCTCCCTGAAGACTTGTGGTTTTGAGAAAGGTAAATCTGAAAAACACCCCTACTGTTAAAAGGCTGCAAATTGCTATACAGGAGTTTGAACTGCCATGGGGAAAGAGAGGTTTCTCTAAACCTGCAATCAGGTTCTTAATTTAAGGAATAGCTATTTATACCTTTGCAGGCAGCCACGGCTCCATACAGAATCCAAGGAGTTAATTAACCCAGCACCTCAGACTTGCTTCATCCATCAGATTTTCAGCCAATCTCAAATGCTACAGCCAGATGCTTTGGGGTAAGATCCAAAGACGTTTGTAACAGCAAAGAAGCCAACCCACAGACAAAACATCTTCCTCATGCCAGTCATCTGGTGGCTGGATTATGCCTTAAACCAAAGTAGGTTACATAAAGACTGTATTCAGTAATGACTCCTCAGCAGCTACACCAGAAACAAACCTGACATTTGGCCTAGTAGTCTCATTTGCAGACTCATCCCATAGCATTTGGTCCCACATGTTCACTTTGCACTTTAAAAAAAAAAAAAAGAGAGAAAAACAATTTTGAGAAATGGAAATGCAATCAGGACTTGTCTTTACTATGATTTGCAGTAGAGAGCCATGACCTTCTTGGTATGTTTTGCCTTGGGATCATTTTCTGAAAGACCATGCGGATTTGGGGTTACAATAGCCTTCCAGCTATTCAGATAGGCTTCAGACCTGCAACTCATTGGGACCTGACCTGTTCAATGCAGTGGGTTTTAATTAGTCAGCAGAGACATTATCACCAGGGAAGGATGGCTCTCATACCTGTCTTCCTCTCTAGCTATGCTAGTTTTAGGATTTCTCTCTCTACTACCGCCTTTCCTTGCTCACCACTTGAGCCAACACATGCTTCCATACTCTCCCCATCACATGTGTCTTTACCTGCTGATTTACCCTCATGGTTTTGTGAGGCAGCAGGTCAGCACTCTGAAACCTGTAGATCCTCTGAGCCCCTTGGAGGCACCAGGTCTCTCTGCAGCCCCACTGCCTCATCTCTCTGGCAAAATGGCTTTTCTCCAAAAACGTGCCTCCCCCACCTCTCCTCAGGTTGACACCTGTAATTCTACACTAAGAGCAGCAGAGTGCATAGTATTACTGTAAAAATATTGAATAGGCCTTGTTAAGTAGTCTGGAACTCTGTGCACGAATAATCACCCTGATTTCTCTTAGGGAGCTCGTGGTTTCCCAGGCAATGATGTTCTGAGGCCTAGGGTGATGTCTCCACAGCAGCCCTGAGCACCCATTGCAGCTCAGGTAGACCCATCTCAGCCCGCTTTAATGCTCCTATCTGTGAAAGGTGGCATTGGCTGTGGATGGAGATGTCCAGGGTGACTGTGTCCACCTGGGAACCTCTTGCAGCAGCTGCTGTTTTCCCTGAAAGCCCCACTATTGCAGTGCCAAGCTAGCTGAGCCAATGCTCACCAACAGTCTCTCATGCCCCACTGCAGCTCCAGTTCCCGGCTGGTTCAACCCTTGCATCCCCATCTTGCATGGAGGGCAACCTGTCTCAAAGCTTGAGGCATGGAAATTGCTCACTCACGTGTGAATGCACAATTGCACGCAGTTCTCAATCCTCCTTTGAAAAAAATAGCTCCAAGCATCTCCAGCTACCGTGCTTTCATTTTTGTCCCTTTCTGCAGTTACCTGAGCCATTTGTAGTCATTTGTATTTCATCCTTACAACACGGAAAAGAAAAAGAAAAAAGAAAAACGAAAAGGTGATACACACATCCACTGAGAGTGAATGGGCTTTTTTTCCTGTCCTCTGGACAGATTTCTTCCCTTTCCTCCTCCAGCACTTCACATCCTCAGCTCTCCCTCCCTCTTGCTGTAACTATCCTTAGCAATGGATGGACTCAGCGAATATGCTGAGGAATACACAGTGCTGCAGAGAAACCAAGAGCCACACTCAGATCACACCGGCTGGGCTGAGGAAGCACCTAAAAATTATGTACATTATTAAAGGTCCTGCCCAGAACGAGAAGCTGTCCGGGATGGAGGCTGTTTCACATGCGGCCAAGATCTTTGCAGCAGGACCTGGGGATGCTGGGGCCAGGAGGAGGATCAAGCAGCAGTAGCTCTGAAAGGCAAAGGAGCCACAGTTTCTTCCTGACCTCCCAGCTGTCCCTCAGGAATGGTCCCTGGGTTTGAACGTGGTGACTACAATGTGTACAAGTTTTCTGCTGGTCTCTTTATTCAATAACAGCCACAAGTACCCTGCAGGAAAAGGACTTTACTTCAGCTGCTCCCAAAGTCATCAGAGACAGACCTGAAAACACAGACTGATATAACACCGCAACGACATGTCTGGTGATTCAAGCTGCCCAACAAGGGCAGACGTCCCGATGCACACCCATTCACGCTGGGAACACAAGAGGACCAAGTTGCACACCCATTCACACTGTATTCCTATTGTTGTCCCACCAGCATTCAGCTTACAAACTGGGGGATGAAACGTAATTAATGGAGGACATGCAGCTAGGGTGTGATAAAGGAAGAAAGAGAAATCTGGTTTGGTGTTAGATTCATGCCTTGCCCACAGCAAGAGTGAAAAAACAAAAGGATTTGGCCTGCCTAAAGGAGGTGAAATACAAATGCGCTTTCCTCCTTCAGAAATAGAAACCTGCAGGGGAGTAACTGAAATTTTCTCAGGATTAGTAAAATCATAAAGAACCTGAGACCTTCATGAATAGTCCCATGATGGTAAATCAGTAAAACAATTCTACGAACAAAAATGTGCTTCTTGATTTGCCTTGGTCCCATTGCTCTTGCAGCTGAGGGAGATAATTTTAGTCTTCGTCAAGACACTGCCAAGTCAACACATTTTCTTGGTAGCTCATCCAATCATCCTGATTAAGAGGTGCCTAGCTGGGTCTCTCGGAGCAGCAGGAGAGAGATTCAGGAGAGGTGAGCGTGCACTCAGCGCTACTTGACCTTGCTTGTTTTGGAGAGGTCAGCTACATTTCCGAAGCAGAACATCTTGAAGGAGCGATGGAGGCCTCTCCAACCCACTTCAAAGCCTGATGAGAAGAGGGACAGGTACTGCCTCCTGGGAAGGACTGCCATGGAAATAGGCAATTCAGGAGGGTCTTACAGCATTAACTTACTCAAGGGAAAGCTAAACCCTCACGTTGCTAAATGTCACCGCTGTACCAAGGTTTTTATGTCAATCAGATGTTAGACTAGGGTAGGTGCTGGTTGCTGCTCCTGTCTGTGGGGCACTACTTTAAGCTGCAATTATTTTGTGTAGACTGGAAAAAAACCGAAGACAAAAGATGTGCACTGCCGTGGCTTGGTAATGCAACTTGTGGAGGAACTGCAGCATTTTCTCTGTAAACTGAGGAATGTTCCAAACTTCTGCTTTAAAGTTCAGACCCCCAGAGAGATTGTTAGATTTTAATTGCTACCTTAATCAACATTTATTAGTGCTAACCAAAGCTCCTCATGGATTTAAAATTCAACACATTTGTCAACTACTAATTATTTTAAGCAGACAAGCTGTTATTTTACCAGCTATATTAATGTGACTCTTCAGCATATGTGAAATATTACAAATAGCTGCAGAAAATTTCATGCTGAAACATAATTCAACAGATAAATCATTCTTTGCCATTATCTCACTTGTCGCTCAGACACCTATAGCACCTCTTACCCCGTCTGCCTCCACCTCACCTGGCACAACGTGCAAAACCAGGATCAGGTCCAACGTGGTTTTTAGTAGGAAAATTATTTGTTCTTTCCATTATTTTTTTTTATTAGCTCTTCTTTAAATCCTCCTGCATCAGGCTGAAGGCCTGGTTTATAGCAAAGTCTCTGTCTTAAATCTTCAGTATCGTCCTGGGGGATGGAGCTGATTTATTAATTACCCTGCACTCTCGCTCTGATGAGCATGTGCTCACCTGTCATCCAGCTGCTGGCTGCGTCCCCGTTTTTCCCCCACGAAGGGCAGGAGAGGGGTGCCGCTGGTGCTCTGCACACCCGCGCTCTGGCCCCGGCGTGGGACCCAGGCTGGACGCCAGCGGCAGAGGGGAGCCCAGCACCCCGCTCCTGCACGGCCGTGCTTGGCTGTGGTGTTGCCACGTGCCAAGTGCAGAACTGAAGTCACTACGTGAGCAGAACGGACCCACATTTTTCTCTGTCATGATCCATCGACTATACATTGCCAAGAGAGTGTGGGAAGAAAGAAACAAAGCAATGCTTGATTAACTGTTTACTGCTCCTTGCAGTTAGAAATCTTTGCTTATTATACTCCCATGCTCACACCTTTTCCTTTATTTTACTCCTAAAACACTGACGAGACATCCCTGTGCTGGTTTTCTCCCTGTAAGTAACTCCATACCCATGTAGGCAAAAGCCACCCGTTTTGATTATCAGGACTGAAATAACTCAATATTAACAGAACAAGAAACAATGGGGGAGAATTGACTGTCAGCATGGTTTGATTATTTTTGGACATGCTCTGTGAGAGAGTATCCAGTCTCATTTGTTACACCCATCACAAGGATGAACTGAAGAAGTGTGGAGCAACAAGCAGACATTCTAGAATAAACAATCCCAGTATCAGCTCACAAAACCAGCTGCTGTGATTTATCTGCATGGCAATACACCCTGAAGACACACGGGTAGCCTGTCCTCTCACCAAGGCTGCGGTGGCTGCCACTCCTGCAACCCATGCCAGGCTGCAAACCCCATGCATCGGGAGCAGGAGCGTTGGATGTGCTGAGCCTTGCAGTCGTGGCTAACAGCACAGGAAAGAGGACCATTTTCTTGATTTTGACGAGAACATCATTAGCTACCCTGAACAGAGAGCATCAGCTCGCACCAGGGGAAGCACCAAGCCATGGAGGCACATTCTTTGGATGAATGTCCAGCAGGTGAGCCCCCACGGCTTGTGTGATGCCCAGTGGAGAAGAAGATAGGCAAGAAGATAGCCTGCAAAATCTGGATTAGGATTACTCAGACGTCAGGAGCATTAGGCACTGTATGAACATTTATTAAATTATTTAGAAGGCTGACAAGCAGCAGAATTGGAGAAAACAAAATACAGTGTGATAGGCAATGGGCAATATCCCTTTGGCGAAAACGGCTAGGAACCAAAATACCAGCAGATAGTGAGAACTGAAATCCAACTGCACTGGTAAATTATTTAAAGCATATTTCCAACCTGTCATTTGAAGCTGAAGTACTATTTCCCCTTCAGTAGAATATAGCTGCCGGGGAGGGTGGGGGGGAAGGGAGGGAAATAGTAACAAAGACCTGCACGGTCAAAGGGAAAATCAAGAACATAATTCACTGAGTTTTTGGTCAACCAAAAATATTGCCCTAAATGGTGCTATGTATAACCACAACTGAGGAGCAAAGCTGAGGCCAGCAAACTGACAGCATACAAATAGACTTTATTCTTGTTTGCAAGCAAAATTGGGTAAATTTAATTAATTTACCTTGTAGCTCAATGTACCCAATCGCAGAAAACTAAGAAGGAAGATTTCCTGAAGGAGGAAGGAAAGAAGATTTGAAACTCTTAGGTTAATGATGATGTGATGGAGGATCATCACTGCTGCTCTTCCTCCCTCACCAGGTCCAGGAAGGCAGCAGCAATCCTGGGCCAAAACCTTCCCTTTTCACTTTCACATATCCCTCTTAAATGAGGCGCAGGAGGACCTAGATTAACTGAAGTCAGATGTACAAGTCCCCAGACGCATCTTCATCATCTCCATCAAGCGTAAACCTAGTGACATTTTATTTTTTTTTAATTTGAGATTGTGTTGGGCGGGGGGTGTAAATTGGTAACTGTTTTACTCATTCTTTTTTCTAAATAAACATTCTTTTACCCTTCAGTTTTATCAACTGATAAAGCTGGATATCCATGATGTACAATCAGGCATTCTGCAACACACTGTCACAAACCTTAAGGCCTTCCCATTTACCCATTATCCAGTCCATTATTTCCAGGATTTCCTGATTTTCACAGTTTTTCTCTCTGTGAGTTGGAATCAGGAGAACCATGCAGGTTTGAGACTGGTGTCCCAAAGATCAGGAGAGGAGGACGTTTTCTCTTATGAGTAGTTATAATGAAGGTGGTTTTCTGGCATTTAGCAAGGTAATGAAGAGCTCTGAGGTCCCCAGGGAGTTTGATACTTAGGTATTACTCTTGTGTACAGTTAGGAATAGTCATCTTTATATCAAACACTTATGTATGAATCATACCTTCTGCTATTACTTATGATAAATCTGGAAATACCTCAGACCACAGGGTGGTAATTATGCATAGAAATGAAGTTAAATGATCTCTTCAGGTATCCAGTCAAGCTCAGGAAAGCCACCATTATTCAGTGCTCTGACATCTTTGCCAACCCATCATGAGCAAGAGACCCATTTAAGTTGTTCTGCATCAGATGTTGTTTTTTATGAACAAATGATTTCTCCATGGAGGGAGATTTATGAATGGGAGAGCTGGTGGAATGTTTTTGCCATAGAGATATGATGGATTTTTTTGTCAGTATGCAATTTATTTCCTTCTGCTCTGTATCTGATTAGCTCCTGCAGAGTATGTGATTAACTTAACTTCTCAAGATCATTAGCTGCTCTGCATTCCCGTTATAGTTCATCAGTGTGGGACCACACACAGGCTTGAAAATGTTGCACTGACTGGCCATTCTCTCCTGACGGCCGTGGATCTAAAGAGAGAAGGCATGGTACCAGGGAAACATCGGTACTCTGGCGCAAACACAAAATGCTAATGAAAACAGAGTTTAAGCAGATCCTCCTTCTGATCTCAATGCTAGAGCTAAATTAAGCCCTTTGGAAGAGTTCATGTCTGGTGTAAGCCATTTGGAGACAGCACTGGAGGCAGGCAGCCAGCACAGAGATCACTAGCCTGTGAGCAGTTCCTGGACATCACCAGGCTGACCAAGTCCTGTGTTGCAGTGAGTTGCAGGTACTTGAACCTTGTAGATCTCAAAGCACAGCAGAGACTGCAAACAGTGCATGCTGTCACCGTAAGCCTTGTAGTAACATGCATTGTCTTCTGATACAAATATCTACCAATACAAAACCTGGAACACCGTAACAGAAGCAAGCAGGCAGAGCTCATGCACAAGTCTTTTGCATTGTCCTCCGAGCTGTTTTTTGAGGGGTTTTCCTTTAGTGCGTAAGGCCAGTAAATGGATGCGTCAGTAACGGAGACTCAGATGTCCTTGCCATGCAATTAATTGAGTATCAGTCTCATTAACATTAATGGACGCAAGGAAGTAGCATCATGGGAAGCGTACCTGGTCTGGTCGCTTGGGAGCATCCATCAGATCCATGTGATAGTTTACCTTCAGACTTGTGCGCTCTCTTTCTTCACCTAAGCAACAGTACCTGCAGTCCCCTATTCCCAGACCCTATCCAAAACAAGCAGAAAACTGGGACTCCTGCAGAGATCTGAAATAGAGAGGTTTGGCCAATTCAAGCTCCTACAGCTGATGCCTGTTGAGGTCTGCAAACCCCACTGAGTTATTTAATCAGGGATGGATTGGGCAGGATGCACCAGTGTTTGAAGCTTTTCTTTGTTTTCTTTTTTTTCCCTGAATGACACACATTTGATGTCCTGCTCATCTCCGTGTTTAGATCAGGCTCACATCCACATCACTGCTCCGACTCCCAGAGGTTTAGCTTCTTGTGACTGCCATCCATCCCTGTGCAGCTGTGTCCTAGCTTCAAGGTTTGCTTCTGTAATTCATAGCTCATCATAACACTTTGACATCAGATACCTGTGCCTGTGAGCAACATTTCGCATCACCGTAACCTTTATTGAAATGTCTGGGTTTGATATTTAACACTTTTGGAAAGGGCTCGCTGAGGCAGAGTGAAGGTGCTCCTCAGTCTCGCTGGTCTACACTTCCAGCTCATGGAGATGAACAAGGAGCTGTTTGGGGCAGTATTAGAGCAATCCACACCATCATGCTCTGTTATCTTGGAGAAGATGTATAGCATCCATACTCACCTATAGCTCGATAGAAGAGGTACAGGGCTTACGGCGTGATAACAACCAGAGTCTTTTGTGGCCATTTCTCAGAATGTTTTAAAGAGAAAATATTAGTTGGATTTTGGTATCTTGTCTTTGGTCATTCATTAAGTTAATGATGGGATATAATGTCCCATCGTCTGGATCTGCATCTGATATTCACATACAGTTCCTGGTTAGGAGGCAAGAGGAGGGCCCTTTCACCCAGCTGATAAGGTCCCTCTGTATGTCAAGGCAGTGTGGTTTGTGCCATGATGCCTGGTGGTGCGAGGGGACCCTGCGGGGATGCAGAATATGACCATACCGGCATGCACCCGCCAAGTGATCCTGCACAGGGCACCTAATGCTGCCTGTCCACGTCTCCAGACAGCCTCCGCCCAGGGGTGACGGCTGTGTCACACCGTATCACGCTGCCAGGGCTGCTTGAGATAGCAGCTGCCAGAAATAAAACTTGACAGGCAAGCCTGCCTGAGTTAAAACTGGCAGTGTGTAAAGATCGAGCTGCTGCTCAAACACGCTGTTAGAGCTCCAGATATACACACAGGCTCCAACACTCGGCCCTATTCCTATTTATCCAGGATTTGTGTTCACGCACCAGGACGTACTTGTCCGAGGTAGGGGCTGGCACCCGTGTCCTGCAGCACAGGTCCCCACTAGTGCCAGATACCCACTCGTGCATTTCGGATTGCTTAGTTTATTCTCTGACTTCAATACTCCTTTAAGCTTCCTCCTTGAATCTGCAGATTTGATTTAGATACTTATTGCATGAATGATTAGAGAAAGATTGGAAAGTTTTTCTATTAAAATCTAGTGCTAATACACTCTGAAATTAATAAAATTCCTCCAACATTTCCAGAAGAGCTGAATTCCCTTCCTAGGCTACAGGTTTTCAGCTTCCACATTCCTCCCTGTACCAGGTACCAGCTACAAGAGCTGCTGTTGTTCTCTTCCATCACTCACAAACACCGACCTCTCCTGCCCCGCTGTATCTGAGGGATGGCATTTAGCTGATAACCGCGAGATACTTGGCATGGAAATTTGGAAAGCTATGCAAAGATGGGCCTTAATTGGATGGTAATTTATTTACTGGGGGGAGGGGGGGGGAAACCAACCCAACTTTGGATTTATCATCAGGTACATCCTGTGAACATCAAGCACGAGTGCCGTTGCCAAATGCTCCTTTCGGCGTGCCAGTGCCGTGTGCCTTCGCCCTTCCTGCTTTGTCTTCCACAGGTTGCCGTATCCAGGAATGCGGCACTGTGCTTATTAAAGGCTGAAATTATCCACTGGATGGTTAAAAAAATGCTAATTCCAGCCATTGAGTGAGATAACTGGTAATTTAGTAAAGTACATTTAGTCAAATAAGGTTTTTTGGCAGCCGAATGTTGATGTAGCAGAATGTGCTCTCCTGATTGACATATGCTAACAATACTGCCTCCACAGTCAGGGGGAGGATAATTTACTTTTCATTTCCATTGGAAATGAGGTGAACTAGAATGTGGTAGATTGTTAAATCCCATCTATGTGGTTTAATTGTTTTGTTCAAAACCATGAATCAAACGATACCCTGCATCCCCAGTCCCCTCCATCACCACTTCCAGGAAACCAGCAAAGACAAATCTCCTCCTGAGACAGTTTTCAGCTCCTTCTGGGTTTCTCAACCATTTCCCCAGGCACGTCCTCGAGGGGTGGCTGAACCAGAGGAGAGTCTCTGCCATGAGAAATCCTCCGCAGCAGAAAACAGAAAGGCTGACAGCCGTCTCACAGTGTTTCCGAGCCGGCAGGCAGGCGTGCCATGGGGAAAGGAAGTAGGAGAGAAGCTTAGTCAGTCCAGGTGAGGTTTTACCAGCTCACCATCATCTGCACTTCTTCTCTCTGTTTTAGTTGTCTTTCTCACATGACTCAAGAGGAAGGGGGGAAAATTGCTCTGAGCATTCCAGCTCACTGCTGGAAGGGGCCGTGTCTCTGGAGACGTGGTACTGACAGAGACCAAGAATTTGCCTCTGCTCTCATCTCATTTATCAGACAAAGAGGGGACATCTCTGGTCTCTGCCACAAAACCACTGTCATAACCCAGAGCTAAAATTGTCCCTAAATCTCAGCTACCCCTCGTGTCCTCTCCAGGGGTCTTGCTCCTGCTGGCAAGGGACCCCAGCTCCTGCTTCGTGGGATGCACCGTTGTGGTGCTCCACGTGGTGCTGGGGCTGCGACCAGCATTTCACATTTCATTTACTTTGTAGAACTTTATTTACTTATTTAGAAAAAAAGTCTGGCTTGTTGGAAAACACAAGACACAAGTTCAAAAATCTTTTACAATCTCAGTAAAGAAACACTCTCATCAAAGGTCTTTCAATGAAAATATAAATAGTTCTGTTTCTTGGCTTTTTCTATTATAAATACATCCAGTGGAGGTGTCTAAGTTGCTACTGTATCTCCAGGAAGAGCCATTAACCTAATTTTTTACTTTTAACCACTTACATGCTCCAAGACCTTGTAAAGCACCTACAAACACCCATTACCAGTTCTGTACCCCTCAAAGCCACGCACGGATGGGCCGTGGGAACAGTCAGGTGCAGGCGACTCGGGTGACTGAGTTTTGCTAGGGGTGAGGGTGACCTGTAAATGGCCATAACGTGTAATATTTCCCCTCCTCCCCTTCAAATGCATATAAGACAAAAGTCTGAGCTTGTAGGAGGGATGGAAAACCCATCTTCCAAAGTGGCTTGTGAGTCTGTGTTCCTCCAGAAGTCACCTTGGAGCACAGGAGAATAAACCTTCACAAAATTTCTGATTTACAGGACTCATTTAAGCCCTCTGGGGAGCCCCTCCATGAAGTTATATGCTCATCTTCTCCATCACTGTTGTGAAGGAGCTAATGTCCACTTTTAGTGGTAACCCAGGGAAACCATGGCAGCCAAATAATTTGAGGGACGACTTGGCAAAAGCAAACCCCATCAGCAGGAAGCTCACCAGAGCCAGGGGAGCAGTTTTCCCTACAAAAGATTTAGGAAGAGTCACAAACCCAAGCACTGGCTTCTGCTTTTTTGTCACTTCATTTTCCTGGTCCCTTCCCCTGTATCTTTCTCACACTCTCAGAAGAAACGCTCATCATGTCAAATTCTCTGGTCTCATGCAAAATCTGAGCTTTGCTGAGCTGACCCAGAGAGGCTGATAATTGTATTTTTTCCCTTCCAGAAGTGTGACTTAATTTCCATAAATTTCCATTTGTCTTCTCATGAGCTTATGAAGTCACATCCCCAGCTTTGCTCTGTCTTCTGTGTCCTGCAAACCCCTGCGTGTTTCAGCTGGAATTAAAATCACCTTTGGCAACAGAGGGCTGAGAGAAAGCTGGGTCGAAAAGTGTGTCATCGTTAGCGAGCCAGGGAGGCTCGGAGCCTGGGCAGGGTAGGACCCCGTGGCCACCAACCAGGGCAGGGAAGGTCAGTGTCACCGCCTTGGCATTGTACCTCTGAGGACTGGCTGAGGCAGAGTGGGTGTCACTGCCATGTCTTTGCATCCCTCAGGTGATCAGATATCTCGGGCATGCCTTCATGGGGACAGGGTCTAGGCAGAGATTTCTCCTGAGCTCACCCTTAGATGCCATCTGCATCATCACCGCCTTGCGCAGGGCAGGCAGAGTGATTCGGGTCTCTGAGCGCTACTGCTCAGGGAGGGGGGGCTGCTGTTCTGCGGACTTAGTCCTGAGGACTAAGCCCATCCCGCAGATGCTGCCAGCCTGGTGTTTGAACGGCATTCAGGACTGCGCTGATTACGGGAGTGACAGCAGCATGGAAGCGGGTTAGCGTTCCACTCTCTCCTGCCAGTGGCAAGCATTGTAGTATTGGATTTTCTTGTCTTTTTCATGAGGATTTAGCACACAGTCACAGCGCTTGTGGTGTTGGGTTTTTTTTAGACTAGAGAGCAGCCAGTGCTAAGCTTTTCCAGGCACAGCTTTGTGCTTCTGCCCAGTGCTCACGCTGCGCGTCACTGCCCGTCACGGCGCTGAGCAGAAGCCTTGGACCTGGTGGGTTTACACTGATGCAAACACGTCAGCTTCAGTGGAGAGGGGAATCAGAGTGAACCACACTTGGTGACAGCAGAGATATGGCCAGACCACTCCACTTCTGCATCCAAACAGCCCTGAACACAGAATTAGTTTAGGACCAGTATCAAATAAGCTGTCCGTTCCACGGTGAGCCAACACAAAGCCTGAGACTGTCAGGTCAAAAATGAACCTGGACACTGTCTAAATCCTCCTTCCCTGGGCCGAAGTGATCTGTAAAGGTGTGCAAGGACTCAAAGGGTCCCACAGGCATGCGCTGATAGCCATACCCACCTTAGTCCCACTGAGGTTAGGAGTTTCAGTGCTGTAAAAAATCCTATTAAACACCTATACAAGTCTTCCTGCTCCTGAAGACCTTTGCATGTGTCATCCTGGGATCCCAAACCAGCTCCTCTTGAAGCAGGTGGGAAATTTTCCACTGGCTTTGAAGGTGTTTGAGGCATCAGCTCCCGCAGTGTGCAAGGTCACCTGGAAATGAATTGCTGCTGCCCTGGGCTGCACAGTGTGCTGGGGTCTGGGCTCACACAACCCAGCAAACAGCTCACCAGAAAAAAAACTGAATACAAGGAGTTTGCAGGAGGAAGATTCGCTTTTCTAGCCTTTATTGTCCTCGAGAGTTTGTGTTTGCAAATAATTCTTTCCACAAATTAAAACCTTCTGCCACTGGGAAAAATATTGATTATTTTTTAACTATATGAGAGTTTTGGTACAAATCAAGACATAGAAAAAGAATCTTTAAATATAGCCTTTCATAGAAAGCATGCAATTTTCACACTTTTACCATAACAATTCACAAAAGGGAAAGTCAATGCTATTCTAGACAATTTCCCGAGCTCTTTAAAGACTCCATAATACAATTACGGAATGAATCAAGGCTTTCAATAAAGCTCAGAAAAGACTTTTGAGTTCTCCGTAATTATATTAGGCAAGACTAATTTATAGCTAGAGCAAAGGTTTTGAATGCAAGCCAGTAAACTCTGAAGTGCAGGTGACAGAGTGAAGCATTTCCAGAGTTAAGCGTTTCCTTTTGCTGATGTGCAAATATTGTTCAGCAGTAGGAAAGAAGGACCTTCAGCAGCTAAAGCCATAGAAATAGGAGTAGGGATCTACAGGACTCAGTCTGATCCATTAAGTCTGAGCAAATAATTTCACCCCTGCGTGCACCAACGCAGCCCAGCTGCAACCTGAAGGTTAAATAAACGGAGCAGGTTCTTTACAAGCACGAATTACTCTCTCAGTGAAACCGTGTCATTTTGTACCACCTGAGAACTTGGTCCCTATTGCTAAATGATCTTTCTTTGTGTCCTGAGGTGACTCCAAAAGATAACTCTTCTTTATATGCAGGAGGCTGTGAGATGTGTTATTTTTTAGAAGTTTAGAAAACTTCTATATATTTAACAAAATGGGCCATTAAGAGCTTGTAATGGTGGGGTACATCCAGGAATTTCCTCAGCCCGCAGAGGAGCTCTATTATTATTAGCAGCATAAATGAGAGATGATGTTCTCACCATGTGGGTTGCGAGAGACGAAACCCAGCTGGTGCCTTGGCTAAATGCATTGAGCTCTGGAGCATAAAGCTGTATAGAGACTTGATCCACCTAAGGAAAACTTTGGCAACAACATCACTGCCTGTCTTCACCAAAAGAGGAGTTGCATCGTTCTCAAATTTACAAACAAAGATACTTAAGTGCTTCTGATTGCCAGTGCACCTGCTTCCCATATGCTTATGTGATGCTTATTTCTTTATTTTATAGATCCCCTGTAGCATCCTGGGGTGTGGTTGGATTCTTTTTCCATCCTTCCATTCACCCCTGGAGTTCTTCAATCCCTACAGAGCAAAGAGACCACACATCTGCACGAGATACCGGGCGTACACGAATGCTTTAGCACTGAGGTGATGGTGCTGCGTGGGTGGGTGGGAGGAGACGTGTCCATCCGAGCAGACGGAGCACCCGTTTGTAGATGAGGCTTTCCTGGTTTTGTAGTCTGCAGAGGGACTTGGGGTTGGCTTGGAGTGCAGGGTTGCTTCTGTGTTTTAGAGCACCGAGACGCAAGCGATGTGGCTCTCTGGGGAAGAAGTTGGCACGCCTTATAACGCTGCCACAGGGCAAAGTTCCCTCTTCGTTTTAGTGGTTTTATCTTTTTGTCATTTTATCACTTTTAATAAAATTTCTTCCACAGTGATTTGCAGCACACAGTTTAATTCTTGTTAGTATTTTGAAATTCTAAAGATGTAAGAGGCTTTTGATTTGTCTCGCACTCATCTCAAGGATGTGTTGAGCCTCTCCTGACCCCACACAGCGGAGAGGACGAGCCCCGCGGGCACCCAGCCCCTCGGTGCTGCAGGGAGGGTTAGCACGGCAGCTCACCACCCACCACAACAGCCCTGACACAAACATGCAGGCAAATCCTGCACGTGCCTCTGTTTCCCTGGGCTGCCGTTTGCTAAGCTCAGCTCCAGCAGGGTTTCTAGACGGCGCAGAAGGTTCTCATAAAGCCTTCCTGCTTTTATTTGACACGAACAGTGGCTTCCACTTGATTCAATCACTGCTTAATTTGATCCTCCATTTAATTTTATCAAAACCGTAGTAATCAAATAACTTGCACTAAAAACATTACAACTTCCACTTGTTTATTCCGATCAATTTTAACCCTTTAAGGCACAAGGTTTATTGGATAATTTGATTATGACCTAACGAGACGCTGTCATTAAATCTACAAGGGAAGGACGGAGCACAAAAAAGAAAGTTAAAAAGATCCCAAGGAGTGCTCATAATAAAGAAAATCTACAACAACATACTGTTATTTAGAAGTCACGCTATGCAGAATGAGAGCTAAGCAGCATCCTGCTGTTTCTGAGATGAGAAGATCAGTGGCATCTTTTGGTGGAGACATTTCTGGCAATGAACTGCAGGGAAAAGGGGAAGACAACAAAATTGGATGTGAATGAATTTGCCTGTTTTGAGTGTTGGCCCACGTGAATGAATGTATTTCAGTGGTGGTTGAGTTTTCCATCTGTGCAATAAACCTTCAAAAGCCAAAGCCAGCAGAGTAAGCCCAGGGACAAGATTTCCACTGCAGGCTCTTTCTCTATTGCTGTGAGAAATAAAACACAATCTCCTGCTCCACTGATCTTTCTCATCCCTTGACCGTGCCGCATCTCTCCCCCGCAGGTCAACACTTTCATCTCCTTTGTGTTCCCCATGGTCGTCATTTCTGTGCTCAACACCATCATCGCCAACCAGCTCATGGTCATGTTCAAGCAAGCTGCCCAGGAAAACCAGGTCTGCACCATCGGTGGGCAGCAGACGATGCTCAGCATGTCCATGGAGCCCAGCCGCGTGCAAGCCTTGAAGCACGGCGTGAGGGTCCTGCGTAAGTACACATGTTCCTTGGCGTGGAACTGGCTAGAGGTGTCTAAGCAAATATGATTTGAAGAGTAATAGGTTGAAACTGGTAAACACTTTCATCCAGATATATTTTAAAGAAAAATTGGAAATACAAATTGCCCCCAAGTGCTTTGACATTTGTAAAAATCTTCTCTTTCCTTCTTCATCTATTTCTTGCTGAGTCACTGAGGGTTTTGTAGGGAATTTTATCCTTTATTTTTCACTATTTTCTTTTTCTCCCAGAGTGACTTTTCTGAGTCCTAACCTTCCCTTAAAGGATTAAAAAAAGAAATCGTACAGAGAAAAGAAACTAAAGACAGATTTAAGTATTATTTAATTAATTGTGTGCAATGGGGGAGAAGTTGAGGAAAAAGACCCCAGATTTAAGGAAAAAAAAATCTATTTCATGCTCTGTGAAACAGAAACTACTTTATAACATCAAGCCTTCCTGTTTGCTTCTCTCTCTGGCCAGCTCCAACCTGAACACCTCTCTGTCACCTGGTGCTGGTTTTAGGCTTTGATTTAAGCAAGAGACTGATGCAGTTTTAAAACCAAACTTATTTTGTGGGACTGGGTTTGAAGAGATCGGCTAGAGTGGACATAGCAGCCCCACTGGGATTGCCCATGGTAAATTATATGTGCAAATTCCTCGGAGCTGTTACAAGCAGTGACTTTGGAAGCCTGCTGTTGGTGGCTTTCCTTCCCCTGCTCACAAGGTAAAAGCAGGAGCTGCTCTGAAGGTGTTCTCTGCTTCAGTAGCGGGGTGTGGAAAACCATTTTTCCCCTGAAGACACACACATAGGAGAAAAGAGTTTCTCGCAATCAATCACAGCTTTAATCCAGATTTCAATTTTCCTCTCTGTTAGAAAAATATTGGCCAAATGACTCAGATTTAAAAAAATATATATAAATTATCAATTCCGACTCTTCCTAATGTTTCTCCTCGTCAAAACTCTGCTAATAGCAAACCTGATTTGACAGCAAAACATTCCTCACGGAATCCCACACCCCTGATGTTTTATAACAGAAATAACTCCACTGCACACTTGAAAACCTGAAGCGAGACAGTGGCAGGGGCAATCGCTGTGTTGTCTGTGGTGAGAGAATTCCCCTGCTCCTGCCTTGCACGTAACTTCTCCCCAGTCAAGCATTTATCTCTGGGGTAAGGTCACTCCTATTTATCTCCTTTCCTGGGCTTCAAATGTCTCACTATAAACTCAGCAGAGTTCCCAAGGGGTGAGTGTGCACCCTTCTGTGAGCTGCACTTTACCTTCCCCCACCAGATATTGCACCCCATGTTTTGCAGACTCTGACCCAGCTAATGACAATATATTAAAAAAGGACATTTTTTGCCCCAAACCAAATTAGTATGCAGCAGATTTTCTTATTTTTTTTTTTAATGCTGCTGCTTTTATAGAATCATAGAATAGTTTGGCTTGAAAGGGACTTTTAAAGGTCATCTAGTCCTGCAATAAGCAGGGACTTCTTAAAGTAGATCACTTTGCTCACAGCTCCATCCAATATGATTTTAACTAAATTTTGCAGCCCTTTGAGGGCTGGTTATATATTTCAGTCAAATTCTCAAGCCCTGTTTTGGAAAATACCTTCAGCCATATTTCACGTGCAACAAAGGGTTCACGTTTGCACACGTGGTGTCTCAAACAACATTGATAGCTGTGAGCACAAGGGGCCATTTATGAACTGCTCAGGTGCGTATTCAAAACTTCGTGGAGAAACTACACACAACGGCGTTCTCCGTGGTTGAAGACAGAACGAGATTAATTTTATTTTTTTTCTGTTCTTCCAACAACCACATTTAGGGTAATCACAAATAATCCTTTTCTTTTGCCTTTGCTTGTTGATACGAAAGCTAAAAATCAGACCCACTCACACACTGAGACTCTTTGAAAAAGCAGAATTAGCCCAGCATTTTAATGATTCAGTCAACAGCAACTTAAGCCTTGCATGTGTCACTTTATTCCTTTTCTTTTTCTGCAGAGCTTTGGTTCAGACAAAGGTTAAATAAAAGATCCTGAACCCAGGAATTGAGCTGTACTGAAAAATACTGGATGGTTTAATTAAATAAGCTGAGGAAAAGACCAAGGAATCTGGTAGCTTAAACTGACAGATGATAAAGCAAAGGATGTTCAAAAATAGTAGCCCAAAAAAATCTAATAAAGTATGATGCCAGCACTGTTTTTAAAGTGCACATTAGACAGTGAGAGTTAGTTAGCAGAAAGCTTTCTGACTGGTGGTTTTTATGGCAAAGCTCTTGGCAGCTGAAGTGCTTTGGCCAAGGCCACATTTTCCAGAAGGAAGGAATTCCTGACCCTAGAGAAGCCACCAAAAACCTCCAGAAGATTTTTCCCCAGATTTTTCCAGCTGTTTCTCACGAGGGCTGTATCCCACACAGAGCACTACGCCCATGCTATAGGCAAGCCTCCGTGTGCACCCCGGCTTCAAACACTGAGAAAAAGGAGAGAAAAACCTAGAAGACATTAAATTCCCTGTAATTATCTTGTCAGGCTGCAGTCATTTACTGTATCTGCACCTCAGCTACCATCATCCAGCCGGGGATAAGAAGAGAGCCTTGCTTCGGCACCGAGCCTGCCAGGACGGGGCCATGCAAGTCCCTGGGTTCCCTGCTATCTTTTTCTGTTTCTTGACACTTCTGCCTACTGCCATTAAGTGAGAAGCTGCCTCTTCTCACTTGCGCTACAACATCTTGCACCTCTCTCTCGCCTTTTTGTATTGTCTACTCTTAACATCACGGAGAGAGCTCTTCATGAATAATAAGAGAGAGACCTAAATTTACACCTGCCGTTTCCTGGGCATTGCTCGGTGGTGGTGGAAGAGCGTCCCTCACCAACAGGTCCGCGTTTCCGTCAGTGCACTAAACCAGCCCTTCTTTCTCTGAACAATAAGCTTAATTTTCTTCTTCTTCTTCTCCAGGCAAATTTTTCCTTTTGTTATGTCTTGCAAAAGCTGAGAAAAGTTAGCAAAAGCAAGGGCTTCAGTCTGGAGCCTGAAATGGTGCAAAAGTGGGTCAGACGTGGCACCGTGGGGCCCCGTGGGAGCAATGCACAGGCATTACGTGCATCTTCGCAGTGCCACCCTGGCAGCAGGACTGAGCTGGGAGGCAATGAGAGAGCAGCCACTTGCTCCTTGTCTGGGCTGAGGAAGACCCAGCAAATAAGAAATCCGCTGTCAGTGTTGTCTGTGATTCACCACATCATGCAGAAAGGCTTTTTTTTGTCCAGCAAGTGTGAGTGAAATCCTGCTTCCTTTCATTTTTCAGATGCACTTGATTACTGGAGGTGCTTGATTCACATTTACTTTGTCACCTGCTCCTCACTTTTTCTTTTCCTTTTTTTTTTTTTTTTAATAAACCAGGCCTCTGAGCTGTCTGAAATGTAGCAAAAAATAAACAAGAGCTCACATGATTTATCCTGGGATCCATGGCAGCTGAAACCATGTACACAGTCTAGGCTAGTTTATGGAAAAGGATGGCAAAAGAAAAATGGCATTTGTCCACACTAATAAAACTGTTGGCACAAAATCAGAGCTTCACGGGGGTCAAAGTATTTTCCATTTCCAAAAGTGAACTTTGGCCTGAAGTACAGAGCGCTTAATTTTGTTTTAAGGGTGAAATGTTTCAGAACTTGTAAAACTAGTGCTCAGAATTTTCTGCTGTTTGTGGTGTGCAGAGCTGTTGGATGAGATCAGAACAGCAAACACCTTCCTTCCTTCCTTCCTCCAGATCTACTGAGATTATGTATTTATTTACATGGAAATAGGAGCTGAAAGTGATTAGGCTGACAGCTTCATTCAAAATATCCACATCATTTTCATCCTCTTTGGTAGCACTCGTGTTTTCTTTGCTCTGTCTGACTTTGGCTGTGTACAAAATAATTAGGGAGATCAGGGTCAAGGAATGTGTCAGCCCTGCTGCCTGGGAGCCACCTCATTAATTCATTAAGTATGTGATTTCTGATTGTAATTCCATCGCTGCTGTCAGCATTCGCCAGGTGTGAGGAGCCAAATTCAGAGCGCTCGAGGTGCTGGCAGCTTCCCAGCGCTTCTGTGAGGATAACAGGGCAATGTCTGCACCAGTGCTGCCACTAAAAATACCTCCTGCCAAGAGGTTTCATACCCTCCTTCACCCATCCAATACTCTTCCCATTTCTCCAGTTATAAGCCACCTCCAGTTTTGGTCGCTCTTCCTTGGCTATACTGCAGTGCTGGGAAGCTGAGTCTCTTGGGCAGTGTGTGATGCTTCATGGAAGGGTGAATTTTCTCTGATTGCATAGCCTGATGCACCAATCATTTGATAACATCCTAAATAAATCTTAAACACACACAGGCACACACACAGCCTTCAGAATAAGCAGCCTTCAGCAGGTAAAACCCCACGTACTCTGCCCAGACCATCGCATACTGTACCCAGACACAGAGAGGCATTATAAACCTTCCCCATCCCAATCTCACGTTTCCAAAGAGCTGCTCAAAAATCAGGGCATATTTGAGCTTGGCTCAGGCTGCAAGCACTGTTTGGCCAACACGTCTTCTCAAAAGGGAACAGTTTTGTGACACGGTACCCCAGCCTGCAGCCCATTCTCCTCCCAGCAGCCCTCAGCACCTCCCCGGCTGCCTGTCGGATCGGTTCCCACGTGGATGGAAGGAAGGGGTTATTGAATGGCAGAGCTGGGCTCCGATAACAATGTGGAGACAAACTGATGGACACCGAGGGAAGGCTTTGTGCGTCCCTGGGTGGACATTGGACAAGCCTATTAAAATGTGATCCGTTCCAGGTAGTATTTTCTCCGTTACAGAAGCTGCTTAGTGAAAGCAATTATAAAGCACTTAGAGAGGTTTAACCAATTAAAATAATATCCTTCAGTCTCCCACAGCTGGCTGGCTGATGCCTCAGTAAGATGCTCTTCAGGACATGAAGTCAAACAACATTTTTTTACTGAATGCCTAAGAATTTTAAAATTATGATTTCAGAGTCTCCGCATTTCTTCGATTCTAGACAAATGCCAAGTATTAATGAAGTATCCATGCAGCCTACATTTAATTAATTTGTGCATGAATAATTCCCCTTCCGAACAAATGTTTTGAAGGGTTCATTCATTTCTCTGCGTCGATGTTCCAAGTTGGAGCTGTCCATTTGAGGAGGAAAATATTGCTCTGAGATTTAGTGTAACCGTCCCGCAAGCAGGAATTACAAATAAATACTTGGCAGCCACGATACACTGAAGAGAACCAGTCTGAAAATCTGCTCCTTAAACAGTTGTATTTTGTAATTCCTGTATTCTGAGGAAATTAGGTTTGTCCATGAAGCATTTCTTTTGCAAGAAAAGAAACTAAACTCATGACAGTTTGTATACCTAGTAAAAAGACTGAACAGCTCCAAGCGGAGTTCAGCAAAACCCCTGTGACATTAAGCGTGAGTGGAAGCTGAGTTTAACAGCTGAAGTGTCACACTGAAATCTGGAAGGATAAATTAGCTATATAACAGTTGTATATATTTCCCAGAGATGTTTGTACGTGTAGGTTTACTTTACAGCCCGCCAAGCGACATAAAGAGAGCAGTATCAGGGCGCTCTGTAAACACTCTCTGAGGAGCAGAAAGGGACCATGGCTGCACCTCTCGAGACAAGGAGACTCTTTTTCCTCCTCTCCCAAGACACGTCCCTTCGCTGGCACCGCAGCTCAGCCTGGTGAGGCATTTCCACGGGGACTCAGGCTCTCGTGGCTGCAGCTCTGAAGACAACTCTAGGGCTGGCCATGCCCAGCAAGCAGATTTTCCAGGTGTTAAACCCTGTCCATACGAGTGTTTAAAAAGCTAACTGATGTGTTTTTAAACATGAAGGCTGGCCAGGATCTTAGTCACTGCAGAAGCATGCAGTAAATAGAGCCCCAGGGTCCCTCTGCAGCAGAAACCATTCGGGGAGGAACAAAGGACAAGTGCAACTCAAAACGGTAGAGGAAAGAGGCTGCAGAGGATGCCGGTTTGGGTTATACCTGATCTTACCAAATAGAAAGTGTCTTGAACCTGGTGAGGAGAAGACAGGAGCCCTTTTTTATCCTTCAAAGGGGAAATTTTCTTTCTTCCTTCTCCTCCAAAAATGCAGACATCCCTGGGGAAAATGGAACAAATGAAGTTTAAATGGAATCAAGCAACCTCTTATTTCTTTTCCCCAAAATTGATCAGAAAGAAACTGGAGAAGACACCCCAGTTTCCACTGTATCATCAGGGATGTGCTGCTTGGAGCCTGTTCTTGGAACAGCTTTTAACCTTCATTTTCTACCTTGCTCCTTATGGATGAAGCTGCTGCCAGTGGCTGATTTAATCAAGGGCAGGAATTCACATACTTTTTCAAACCTGTCAGTTGAAGCCACTGAAAATCAGGACTGGAGAATACAGTCTGAGTAAAATACATTGGTTTTGCATGCCACAAAAGGTTTTTCTATTCACTCTGCAGTCTTGCTGCCATTAACAAAGTACTTAGGGGAACATGGCTCCTTTCAAGCGAGATAGCATCTTCTACCCCTTAATCCAAAAACGAGACAATCCTCTCCCAGTAGGAAAAAAAGAAGGAAAATTATACAGAAAGATAAAAAGCAGATCTCTGGCTGCAGGGAATGGAAATTGAGGAGTCAAATCTCATGTTTACACTGCTCAGAAACATGTGCAAGAGCAGAGGGGGATTGTATCCAGCAAATGCTGCATGTTTTCAGTGGAGCTGAGGGCTCCCCAGCCCACTGCTATTCCCAGTTTCTCCTTCTTTGCTCTCCTGAGTACTACTGGTGCATACTTGTGGTCTCCAACCTCTGCTGATTGTTATCGACTTTTATGGAGATCCTTTCTACTGCAGCCTTGTGACCCAAATACCAGCATAACCAATTTTAATTTTACTAGGCTCATACCCACCCTTGCAGTTCCTGTAACCCATAGTTTGGGGCCCACTGGTATAAACATTGCCTACGACCTGTCAGGTAGTGCATCGTGTTAATATAAACAGCGCCTTGAGGTTTAACTAGTCAGTGCCAGCTACATCTACACTTGGCCCAGATTTTACCATCTCTCACATCAAATGGCACGGTGACACTCGCTCCCCTTTGTGAGAGATTCTCTTGTAATGGTATTGACTAAATAAGTACATAAAACCCAGGAGCTTTGAATACACAAGGACTATCAGGAATAGTGTGGCCAGCAGGAGCAGGGAGGTGATCATCCCCCTGTACTCAGCCCTGGTGAGGCCGCACCTCGAGTACTGTGTCCAGTTTTGGGCCCCTCACCACAAGAAAGACATCAAGGCCCTGGAGCGTGTCCACAGAAGGGCAATGAAGCTGGTGAAGAGGCTGGAGCACAAGTCTTATGAGGAGCGGCTGAGGGAACTGGGATCCTCAGTTTAGTCTGGAGAAGAGGAGCCTGAGGGGAGACCTTATTGCCCTCTACAACTACCCGACAGGAGGTTGTGGTGACCTGGGGGTCAGCGACAGGACAAGAGGGAAAGGCTGCAAGCTGCGCCAGGGGAGGTTCAGGTTGGAGGAGAAACTTCTTCTCAGAAAAGGTGGTCGGGCATTGGAACGGGTTGCCCAGGGAGGTAGTGGAGTCACCGTCCCTGGGGGTGTTTAAAGAAAGGATGTGGTACTTAGGGACGTGGTTTAGTGGGGAATAGATGGTAGGGGGATGGTTGGACTGGATGATCCTAAAGGTCTCTTCCAACCTTAATCATTCTGTGTTCTCCAGAAATCAGCATTAATGAAAATCCCTGACATGAGCCCCATAACACTGCCCTATATGTTATTAGTACCTGCTGGGGTGTGCATTCCTTGGGCAGCGTTGGAGACACATGGCTGCTGATGAGCCGAAATGCAGAAAAGGCTGAGAGATGTTCAGGTGGGTCGGTACAGACCCAAACATCTCCTGCCTTTGCTCAAAAATCACAAAGATACCTGCTGTTCCCCACCTAGATGCATTTCAGCTCTCCTTGAAATGCAGAAAAAAAAGAAAGAAATTGGCCAAAACCATCTGAACAAAACTATCAAGGAAGGCAGGATCTGAGCTTCTTTGAAGGCCTTAGCAACAGTGGAGGTGGCTGAAAGAGAGAGCAGCATTACTTTCTCCTTCTCCTGGAGAGAAAGGAGGACAAGACAGAGGGATACCCTCACTGAGGGCCACCCTGGAGCCGCAGGGCTGTGACTCAGCACAACCCCAGAGGGGATGGGAGAGGTAAAGAGAGGAGGAAAACACCATCCAAGTGCTTTGTACTGCAGCAGATCCCTGGGGTCCCACATGAGTTGGCAGCGGTGGCACATTACCCATCGCTGTCCCAGTGCTCTGAGTCATGCTGAGCCTCGGATGGCCCCAGAAGAGGGACAAGGGCTGAAAATCCCTCCTGAGTGTGGCTCCCATGCTCAGTCAAACCAGCCACCGAGCACTCGCCATGCTCTTTTGCACATGATATATTGCTCCATGCTCATGCTAACCCAGCGTGAGTTTTTTGAGATGTTGGCTCTGGAGGAGAGCTGTCTCCCAGCTTCAGTCACAGGATACACACAAGGTAAAATAAAATACTCAGCGCAATCTAATATAATTTAACTTCCAGGGTCACTTCCACATCCAGTTTAGTCTGAAAATCAAGACTGGCACCATTTAAATCTTCTCTTTCATGATGAAAAATATGTCACTCAAAATTTATGTTTCCCTCTGCAGGACTTCCTGCGCAATAAACAAACAAGGGCTCATCCTCCACCGCTCCTCCTTCCTCTCTCTACTTCTTCCTTGGATTGCAGTTCAAATGGGCAGAGAATAGAGGTATTATAAGACAAAACAGAAAGCCACAGGATGCCATAATTCAGGTTTTAATATAGATTTAAATTGGGAGTTTAATTTAGAAAGGAAATGAAGATGAAGCTCAGTGGAAGGATCATTCCCCAGCATTCCCGGCAGAACAGGGTTGGCTTGCTCGGGTCCCCTCCCCAGTCCCCAGCCCTGGGCAGATTTGCAGGTTTGGCACCTCATTTGCTCAAATGTGAGAAATGTCAGAAGTTCATGGAGTGGTTCTGCTTCTATTAAAACTGCGTTGAATTGATTAGAAGTGAGGGATGTGTGTGGTATATTTTTAGTTCAAAAAAACAGAGGCAGGAAATCCCCAACCTCATAAACAACATCCTGGACAGTCACCCCCATCATGCTTTGGGTCTAATCCTTCCCCTCCAGCACGCTGACCTGCTCCACCCTACTTCACCAAAGAAACCCAGGTGTCAAGCCTTTGATGATGAAGAACGTGTCCTAGGAACTGAGAACGATAATAACAAACCATTGTGGCAGCCACTTTGCCCAACATTTGTTTTACAACTCATCCATTTTGATAAGCCTGTGCTCAAGGAGGCACAAGACAGCAGCAAAAGGCACCAGGTGTCTGGGAGAAAAGGACATTTTCATTCTGTATCAGAGGAAAGTCAACACCTTCCCACATTTCACATCCATCCCTGGGGAGGGCACCCAACAGGACAGGATTGCCACCCTAAATCTGCTTGATCCCTTGTGTGATAAAATTGAAACATACGGATTAAGGGTGACAAACACAGGTCAGGGTTCCTAATCTGTGCGGCAGAGGCTGGCGGCACAGAACCACACAGCGTGCTACCCAGCTGGGGTTTGGAAATCAGACCATAAGTGTCTCCAGTGCACTTAGCTATGTGTTTAATAGAGTTTTAATTGCAGAGTGATTGCATGTGTTATTACAGAATTACCACAGATTACTTAATTGACTATTTGTTTGCTGAGGTTAAGCAGATATTTCTCTCAATATGTGTTTTTGCTGCTATAGATCCCTGCCTCCATATTATTTGGCACAGCGTTGTCTGAGCAGCAGAAGCAGAGATCCTTTACCAGGAGAAAACCGCCTTCAGTTAGCGTGTTGGTAAATTTAACTGGCAGATGTGTGAAACTCTTAAAATTGGCTGTAGAAAGAATCCAGATCCTGCTGTTCTTAAAGAGCCACATGCAGGGGTAAACAGCTGGGAAGTGCCAGTGCATGGAGGTTTTTGCAAAAATTATGATGTTCCTGAATGAACTTGTGTTGGGAGCCATGTGGGAAGCTGCTTTCACAGCCCGAAAATCCAGCTAATCCTGTACAGGCACTGGGAAAGCAGATGGCCTGGAGCTGTGAAGTTGGCTTGTTCCCGTTAGCCCAAGACTGATGGCTGGAGGGGAAGAGGCTGTAGAGTATGGCTTCTCCTGTGTCCCCTGGGAAGGATCTCCTGGGGAGTCATGGGTGGACTGCTCCATCCAGGGCAACCTAAAGGTCCATCCAACAGAGAAATTAATTTCTGGATGTGGTCAAAAGTAGGTGCTCAGAAATGTGAAGGAACAAGGCAGGCATTCAGAACTCCCTCCGACCTTCCTGGTGGACCTTCCCACTTAGCCTGTGCGACATGTCATCTAGGGGCTGTCCCCATCAAAATCCCATCAAAGCTCCTCAGGGCAGGATCAGACACAGGTCAAAGTTATTCACTTGATGGTGTCTGAAGAGCTGCAGGCCGTCTAGGGATGAATTACATCTGTGATCACAATGACCACATAGCAGCCAAAAAAATTCAGATTGAAATAATGAATTCACTTGGACAAGAGAATAAAAACAGACCCTCTAGTCTTCTTTCCAAAACATGTCCTTCAGTTGCCGAAAACTTCACTGAATAAATGGCTTTTGCAGCATTCCTGAAAGATGCTCTCATACATCATGCGGGCTGATGCTAAAAGAATATAACTGTCTCCATCGTCAGTTATGTGTTTAATAAGAGAGATAGCACATGGAGTTGAAGTAAGGCTGTGAGTACGGAGCTGCACACCAGGAGTTATTTAATTTCTGCACAAATCAGGCAGTGACTCTGCTAGTGATGACACCCACAAAAACAGGGCAGACATGTCGCTCCCTGCTCTGAAGCCTCCCCTGTGCCTCTTGGCTGAGTAACGGTGATGGGGAGATGCAACCACAGCCAGGCGTGCTCCTCCTGGTCTGTGTGTTTCAAGGGAAGCACATCTTCTGCTACGGCATAGTCCCTGTGGGAAGACAGTGTCTGGGTTTGGGACATATCCACATAAATGTTTCCAATCCGAAGGCAGAAGGAAAAGCAGCCTCCTACCCCTCTGTTCTGCATTGGTGAGGCCGCATCTGGAGTATTGCGTCCAGTTCTGGGCCCCTCAGCTCAAGAAGGACAGGTTACTGCTAGAGAGAGTCCAGCGCAGAGCCACTAAGATGATCAAGGGAGTGGAACATCTCCCTTATGAGGAAAGGCTGAGGGAACTGGGTCTCTTTAGCTGGGAGAAGAGGAGGCTGAGGGGTGACCTCATCAATGTTTATAAATATGTTAAGGGTGAGTGTCAGGAAGATGGAGCCAGGCTCTTCTCGGCCTCACTAAGCAATAGGACAAGGGGCAACGGGTGCAAATTGGAGCACAGGAGGTTTCGGGTTAACATGAGGAAAAACTTTTTCACCGTGAGGGTGACAGAGCACTGGAACAGGCTGCCCAGAGAGGTTGTGGAGTCTCCTTCTCTGGAGACATTCAAAACCCGACTGGACGTGTTTCTGAGTGATGTGCTCTAGGTGGCCCTGCCTTGGCAGGGGGGGTTGGACTAGATGATCTTTCGAGGTCCCTTCCAACTTCTACGATTCTGTGATTCTTTGCCTTCCTGTGCCAAATCCACGTTGCACTGGTGGTGCATAGCTCTGTAAGAGAGCTTCGCTGCTTCCTAGCCCTTTACAGGTCACATAAAGGACAAGAGTGATGCGGCCCTTATTCTCTGTAGAGCAAATTTGGGATAAAAAATTAACATAATTATTTTATTTAGCCTTGATTTTCTTCTTGTCTTTTATTGTGTTATGCTTTAACTGAGACTTCTTTATTTCCTGCTAGGATTCTGCCAGAATCCTGTCATTTCATAGAGAGGTTGAAATGCATACTACAAAAGGAAACAAATCTTTCCCTTGATTGCCTGATATATGTACTTTTTAATCTAGATTGACAAATGCACTCTATCAACAGCACTTTCGTCCTTCAGAGTTGTCGCGGTTTATTTTCCATTGTTTGATGTCCCTCGGCTAGAATCTGGAAAGGAAAAAAAAACATATCGTCTTTCTCTGCTTACTCTTTAATTAATCATTTTTATTATGGCAATATCCAGACCCAAACGTCTTGTAATCACTGTCTCAGGTATTGCACAAACGTAGACCAGAAGGACGAGCCCTGCCACCAGAAAGCAGCTCCTGAGGCCGTTTAATGATCCCCAGCACCGTGGGGACTGCGGCCAGTGGCTCCGCGTAACAAACTAATGGGATTATGGTGTCCCTGGCTCCCTGTCTACCTGGATGAAAAACATATGTTAACCGTCTCTGCGAGTACTTTGGACAAAATACCCAGTGCCACAAGGGCATGAAACACAAGGACCGATGTAAATACGGTTTTGCTTAAGCCAGTGTCTGAACTAGGCATCAGCAGTCCTTTGTCTGTATCGTACCTTCCTCTGTTCATAAAGCCACTGCCCCCGTGCTTCTTGCTATCGTCTATTGTTTCTGTTATGCTTGTTTTTACAGACATTTGCAGGCTGGTTTTCCCTCAGGGTTATTAATTCTTGGCTCAACGGCAATGGAAGAACCAAGTGGAGCTTTAGGAAAACAGCTTACAGTGATAAACAGCACACAGACAAGTCCTTTTTTCACCCCCGATGAAGAATTGTTCATTAAAAGTAATGGTCTTTTTTCATACCTTGCAGGTGCTGTGGTGATTGCCTTTGTGGTCTGTTGGCTCCCTTATCACATACGGCGCCTCATGTTTTGCTATGTCCCCTCCAGCCACTGGACAGAGTGAGTCATGACACGGGGGACGAGCGCCTCCCATGCCAGGGTGGGGTTGGGGGGTGAGGCTGGAGCTGGGGCTGCCAAGGCACCCGCACACCGGGGGGGTAGGGGTGGGCATCTGGGCGCAAAGGCATTCTCCACACAAGGGGTTAAAGCTTCAACCTCCTAATTATTGCTTTGTGTTTTTCCTTTTTAATTTCTTGCTGTGTTTGCCAGCCAAATTGAGGGTCCTAGTTTTATCACCTAAATTCCCCAGGTGTGGGGGAAGGAAACATTAGCTTGAGCCGAAATGCATCATCAGCCCCTCCTCCTTCTGCGGCTGCGACCACAGACTCGACCTCGTTAACAGTGGCGATGGATATTCACCTCTGATGGTCCTTAATGAAATGAGATTTGGACAGGAGGGTTTTATACGCCCGAAGTGGATTGCTGTCTCCATGGCGGAGATATCGATCACCAGCCCTAAGACAGAGCAGCTCCTGTCACCACACAATTTAGCTCCACGACGCCACGTTTCCTCAGTGACAGGAGAGATTGCACCAGTGGGGAAATAACTGTGCTGCTGACGGAGTCTGGGGCAGGGTATTTGCTGGGTTTTGCGGGGATTGGATCAAAATTAAATGCTAGCAGTTGCCACTGATTAGAAAATATCCCGATTCTTGGAGAATTTAGGGATAATTGCACGTCTATGGCAAATGCACGTGCACTGTTCACAGATGTGAAAGAGCACACAAGCAGCTCTGTGCAGTCTTTCTGCCACGTCAGGCCGGGTTCCGCAGCAGAGCAACCACGGAACTGATTATTCATTTTAAATATGCCATTAAGCACTAATGCTGTCTGGGGATACACACCCACGTAGCCTGAGACTCCATGAGATGTTTTCCCTCCCACGGCGCTACCCCCCTGTTCTCCCTGGGACCAGGTCTGTTTCCTGCAATGAACAGGAAAATAAAGAAAAAAAAATTACAATACCAAAAAGCAGAGCAACACTAAGACATTAAAATTTCATAAATGCCAAACACAAAAAAAAGTAATTTACAATATAGCAGTCTACTGAATGGAATCGTACATCCATCCATAGTAAAAACCAAAACCTATCTTCAGTCATGAAAAGAGAGCTGTAGGCACACACTGGGACTAACTGTGGTGTCTTGTTTGCTTTCCTATATGAAAGGCACTTAAAGCAGCAATCAATTATGTAACGACCGCATTTGCTTTGAGCAAGAGGGGCAGAGAAGTCTGTCTGCAGTTAGTGTGAATTTATGCATTGTGGTTGCATTCACATATTTTTTTCCCCTCTTTTAAAAGCCATGAGCAATTTGAGGAAAACATTGAATTTCCAGGCATACTATGAATGGTGAACTATCAGTACGGTAGCTAATCAAGAGCTTGCAGCAGCATGACGTGTTCATTTATACACGCATGTCCCTGTCCCTGAAGAAGAGAAATTCTTGCTATATTAATTCTTCACAACTACATAAACAAATTCTGCTTGTAAGAGCTGGATGGGCCATGCAGCACTTGGCAGTGCGGAGGGCGTGCGGAGGGATTGGTGATGTACTCCAGCACACGTCGATTTATCTTTTGTTAGACAGTGCTCAGACTAACAAAAAGGTCTGCAATTTCCACTGAGATAAATGAACCCGGGAACATCTTCCTGAACATGAGACCCACGTTGTTTACAAATGCTTTACCAGCTCAGGGCTGTTGATCTCAGTTGTCTCAAGGAAAGATATTTCCAAAAGAGAAAATAAACCCCAAAACAAAAGAGCTAAGCATTTTCAACTAATTCTAGTTGAAAATGTTATATTGTGATGCTCAGGATATGTTTCAAATGCATGCTATCATTAAATTTCCCCCAGAACAGAAAACGTTATCCCAGATTACAGACAAATCCCAAACTGGGGACCCATCGAATGAGCTGATGCAGCTCTTGCTGCCGGTGGGAGGAGAGAGCTGCATCTGTTACTGGATCTTGGCTCTTCTGCAGGCTCTGTAGACCAGAACTGCAGCCAGAAAAGTCAAGCTAATGTATATGCATGACACAGAAACAAATTTCCATCTGGCTTCTCAGTTTCCAGAATGCTATTTTTAAGACAAAATGAACGCACGAGGTAAATATCATGTCCGAACCCAGGGCATAAATAAGTTTCTAACTGCTAATGATTGGGGTAAGACATTTGTAGACACCTTTAATGTACATTTGACCAGTCCCACTTGAAAACAGAGATGTTTTCCTGGTGGCTCCTGCACCATTTGTAAGCTCATGTCCCCAGCCGAGAAAGGTTAGCTCATGTTTTACTCACCCTTGTGACTTTGAATTATTTCAGTTCTCCACACTCTATTTAGATTTTTATCTTTTACCTGTCTTTGCAGTTTCCTTTTCAACTTCTACCATTACTTCTACATGCTGACAAACGTTCTCTTCTACGTCAGTTCGGCAATCAACCCCATCCTCTACAACCTGGTGTCTGCGAACTTCCGACAGATCTTCCTCTCTACACTCACACTCCTGTGCCTGCCCTGCAGGAAGAAGAAGAAACGACTGGCCTTCACCAGGAAATCCAACAGCATCTCCAGCAACCACACATTTTCCAGCCAGGTCACAAGGGAAACTACATACTGAAGCCAAAGGAGGAAGGGAAATGCATTTCATCGTGGAGCTAAAACTTGAGAGAGGCCTCTGTGACTTTCATGCATGGTCTCTGAATTCACGTAACACAAGTGTGTTTAGCAAAGTCGTTTTTGTTGGAAAAATAGGCTTTGTGCTGCCAGTAACTTTGAGGTTATTTTAAAGCATTGGCCTTGCCTCTTGTGAGTAATGTCTACACGTTTTGTAACTTCAGTCTGGCGTAAATCCAAGTGTGATGTTAACTGGGAAGCCAAAATATGTTAAACTTAGGCAAAACCATACTGCATTTCATCCTTTTCTCAGTGCAGAGATGCCATGTTCACATCCAAGGGTTTGAGATCACATCTCTTGGTGGCACCGAGCAGAGAGTCTGATGAGGAGAAAGCAGTTTTGAACAGAAAGGGATGTTTTCGGAGAATGGACATGCTCATCTATGGGATGTTCAATGGACAAGGAGTAAAAACTCAGGGAGCCAGGTGGTTATTTTAGAAATATATCTAAATTATGATTAATATGACATAGGTGCTTAAGAGAGCCACTCTGGCTCCTTAAAATTAAATAGCAACAGATGATGCCTTACCTAGATTAGGGTGGCTGTGGCCTGGGGAAATGGGGGTCATCTTTTACTTTGGGGCACATATAGTGCCTGGCACAGTGAACCCCCCTCTCTTGCTGGTAGTAGTACTGCAACACCAATAAATAACAGTCTCTGTCTGAGTCAAGAATGCAGAAACTGTGCCCAGCTGGAGCGCTGAAAATGAACAAAAATGGAAAATCTTACCGTTGCCAATCCTATTTTTTACCAGGGAGAACAGGTAGCTGGCCTGCATTAAGAGGTGAGAAAACTCCAGGCTCATGAGGACTCCAGGCTCAGGAGATAAGAGCAGTTCTGTGGGACCTTCAGATTTTTCCAGTTTTACTTGTTTCCTCACCATTTTCACAAGGCTGACCTCTCGCAGATTATACCAGTTGCAGGCAGCAGGGCCTTTTGTTCTACCTTTTCTTTCACTTCTCTTTGCTCCCAGTCCTGTTGGCACAGGGATTTGCACACAGAAATCTTCAGATAGTGCAAATGAAGAACACAATAAGGTCTAAAGCGGGGAGTCTTAGTTCTAAAACAACTTGCTTTTAACAAGAGAAACAGAAACAAGACCTGAAAATTCTCTTTGAAATTTCTCAGCTGGCCACGATAGGTAGTGTGAGCTTTTCTGTCACATGGTTCCACCTCTAACAGCCTGCTGTGTGATGCAGCAAATTGCTCCAGAGCCTTTAGCACCAGAAATCACAGGTCTCTGGGACAAGCTAAAGGGCTTTCCCCGCTGTCACATCACCAGGTGGTGACCTGCACGGACCTGGAACCAGCCACTCATCCTGTGCAACCTCTGCTGGGATTTTGCTGGTGGTGACCTTGCATCCCCTTTCGCACCACACTTCATTAGGAGAGCAGGGCTTGCCTCTTTGTGGTGACAAACTTCAAGAGTCACTTGGCTCGATTCGCTTTCTGGGCTTTGCCCATACCCTGTCACTCTTCAACGAACGAGGACCTTTGGTATGTAACAGAAGTCTCAAAGCTGGAGATGTGGATCTGTCCACAGTGAACCGTCACACAATGATGGAGACCAGTTACTGGGTACCGGTAACTTCCCCTGCAGTATCTCATGGGTTAGGCCCTATGGCGGTCAGGGCGTAGAGAAGACACCTGCGGGGCATTTGCTGTGAGCTGTGAGTGATGGCTACCTACTTCCACGGCATTTATAACCTGGCAGTTGTACAGAGGTAGCTACTATGGCAGACCTGGCTGCCATCAACCATGATCTCCAACCACACCTATGAGGGATGGGAGGTTATTTTAACGCCTAGTACAGAACCACTCCCAAAGAAAGGGCTCAAAATAGCAATCAGCAGGGCTTTAGTTTCTTCTGATTCAGCCAAACTGCAAGCTCTGTCCTGTCATGTCTTCTTTTAATTTCTTGCCCTGGTTGTACCAAACAGAGGGAAGAGACTATATTTGACAAAGTGGTTTCATTGCTTATGCACTGTTGGCTCCTCTTTGGCAAGAAAAGCAGGTAATGGTACACACCTCCTCAAAAAAAAAAAAAAAAAGGCAGAAAGGAGACTGGTCTCTTTGGAAGGAAATGTGTGAAGAACCAGCAAATGTTATCTGTGTGTATGTTAGAAATGGCTTGGGCAGGTTGGAAGAATGAGCGCTTAAAGACCTGGACATACTGCCTTGTGGGAAAGTCCAGGTATGATAAGTAGAGGAAGAGAAGTCTGAATGTCGCACACTTAACATTGGCCTTCCAGGCAAGACACTTTAAATGTTTCTGAAGAAGACCCAAACTTTTTAACTTCACTTCTAAATAGAGTCAACAGCTGGGAGGTGGTTTCTGAAACCTCCCATGGAAGCTGTAACTGTGTGTTGCTTTGACTTTCATTAAGATTTAACATCCTGCGTGTCTCAGTTGCTTTTGAAATGTTAAACATTATTAATATACTTGTTCAACACCAACCTGCTGAAATGTGCTTGATTGAAAACACTGTACAAAAATCGCTGTTTCACATAAAATGCTTGGTTTAGATGTTCATTACTGCGATACACTGGCAGCTTACAGAGTATTTGATCACGGCTCAGAGAAACTGGTAGGTTTATTTTTTGTTTGACATGAAAATGGGAACAAGCTGGAGTGAAAATGAACTTGTCATAAACTCTTTCCACAATGTTTGTTGGGCCACTCGAGTCCTGAAGAGCTGACTATTTGGGGGGATTTATCCAAGCGGTTTGCTGGCTTCTGCAGCTCTGCTCCTGTAGTTTGACGTGGGAGCAGACCTGAGTCTATGGCCTTAATCTGAGATTGCAGCTCAAAGCTACCTCCTCCACTGGGCAAATCTGACTACCTTGAGCTGAGAAGTGGAAGTTACAGCTAATTTCATCCTCTCCCCTCCTCCTCACCTAGTTTTGCTATATTTGACCTGGATGGAGATTTAGTTCCTTTGACCTCAAAGAAGTGAGGATGACTCACTGCAAAACCCCATGGTTTTGCAAAGGAAAGCATGGTACCGTAGAGAAAAACAGGTATGAACTGCCCAATATATACCAGAAAAATGATTCTTTCCATGCCTTTTAACAATAGTTGAGCTACTAACCCAACAAGGTTTAGCTTTAAGCCTAATCGAGTATAAGTGGCTTTTACCTTTAGACAAAACGCATGCTCCCATGTTCCCGTCTTGTCTGAACTCTCCGCTGGAGCAGAGAGGTGAGCGTTGGTGCAGCATGCTGTTAATCTATGCAAATTTCCTATAAGTGTTTTGAACTGTTTGTTTTGACTAAAAAAAAAAAATCTGTTGAACCCACAGATGTGAAGTGCTGCCAGATGGATTCTGAGAAATTCCCATCTGAGGAGAGTCTATCAAGTGACCTCTTCAAATACTATTTTGAGGTTTCGTTTCTTTTCCCAGTGTTTTGTCAGGGCCATCCATTTGGCAGCGTGTGAAATCAGATTTCCAAAGTCATTACGCTGTTTGGAAATTTCCCCCAGACAGGACTTTCTCACCAAAGGCCCAGTACGCATCGGTGTTTGAACACTCTGCTGAGCTTGTCTTTCTTGTAAAGTGCACGAGACCTCGCTTCAGTGACTGCGCCCGTAAAGGGGAAAACTAAATGGAAAAGTCAGCAAGGAAGGTTAGCAGGACATGTGCTATAAACATGATGATAGCAGAACCTTTGCATTTATAGCAAGGTGAGCTCTTGGTGCAGACAGCTCGTGTTGCAGGTTTGAACCCATCATCTGCGCAGCTGCCATCGCTACCTGCCCTCGGGGAGGGACAGACGTCCACACGGCACGAGAGGGCTGGAGCTTTCCTGTGCAACGCCTTGAGTATTAGTCTGATATCTTCCTGGCTGTGTTGTCTGGTAGCTGTTTAAACGAAGCTGTATCTGCTAGAGCTCTGCCTGGTTCTTAACATTACAGCTCAACAAGTTCTTCTGTTTTCAGTCTGGATTTGTTTAGTAGGAAAACAGAAACTGCTAATCCAAAATTTCATGATGCTGTGTCCTGGCTTTGTGATCACGAGCCCTTCCCCAGCAGTGCCACCTGATAGTCCTGCACATATGGTATTTATGGCAAATATTTTTTAAAGTGCACCTTTTTTTTTTTCTGAAATACAAATGTTGATGTGCTTTATTTTCTGTGGCCTGTTGCGCAATGGGAAAACAAGAAAAGAATGTTAAAAGTGTGTCAGCGTCCCCTTTGTAATACTTTCTGTGACAAAGGGAAGGAAGAGGGTGTGAAATCCTTTTGTGTAGCAATGGAAAACACTCTTTCAATGTAACATGCTATTATTGATACTGTATTTACTGATCAAACTGTAATGAAATGGTTACTTCCTGATATAGCCTTTGTACTGTATGGTATCTTATTTTATTTTGTCATTTATTGATCCTAAGAAATAAATATCCAAATTTAAGGCTTGGGCTGGTTATGCTTGAAATGGCAGCTGTGCCTTTACCATCCAGCTTGTTTACCAGCACAGGCTATCTGGCTGCGGACTAAGCCCACGCAATCCCCTCGACGGTGACCTGTCCTTTGCACCTCTTCTGCAGAAGGGTCCCCAAGCGCTGCTCTCCCAAAGCCAGCAAGCACTGGCTATTCAGCACAAATGCAGTGTTCAAATGCCTGCAAGTCGGCAAACAACAGTGGAGTTTGCCCTGAGAAATCCCTCCTGAGACCTGGCAAACCCAGCTGGGTTACAGCCCGACCTGCTGGGCTGTCAGGAGCAGCAGTGGTGAGCATCCATCTCCCCTTGGCTGCGCCCCTGGGCTCTGACCGTGTGGCATGCACAAGCCTGAAGTATGGGAGCCGAGATCATCTGGGCTTCGAGAAAGACCTTGGCTGCGTAGAGGGCAGCTGCTGTGCTGGGATCCAGGCGGCTATACAGGAGGCTGGCTGTTTTCAGAACTCCTGCCTCTGCCTGCTTGCTTTCCGCTGTTGCAGGGCAAATGTTAAAGACATTGTACCTTGGCCAGTATTTCTGCAGCAGCTTTGCCCAGAAAGCTGAGCAGATCAGGGCTTTATTGCACTAGGAGCTGTTTGTACACAGTGAAGGTGACAGCCCTCACCCCGAAGAATTTGTTGCCCTAAACCAAAGAGGGTTTACTATACCTTAACGGGGAGATTTCCCTTCCTATCTTGCCCTCTTTCCATGACCCCCTTCCTTCCTGGCATCAATTTTTCTAACACAGATGTAATTTTGTGGGAACGGAATACTTGGGTATTGCCCACTATATTAAAGTGTCTTTACATTTAATGAGCAAAAATCAGTCACCTCCATTCTCCCTGCAGCCCCCAGTTAAAGTTCTGTTGTGAAACAACTCAGCTGAGCACCAGGAAAATCCACAAAATCTTTGTAGTTTTTAGCCATTCAACCCAATTATTTTGATTTCTGGCAGAGGGAAATGTTACTTGGAAAGCAGCAACAAAATAACATTTAAATATTTGGAATTATTCATGCCTGGAAAATTCATCTTCTAAAACCGAGCTGAAATGCACTGCCTCTCCGAAAGCATTTTGGTGCTGCTTGAAGATGAGAGGAGCAGGAGGCTCTATTGTCCTTACACCATCAATTATTAAAGAATCAAATCATTTATTTTATGGATCCTTTTATTCAGCCCTGCTCTGTTAGAAGGTGGTTTTTTCAGTCTGCTGCCTAAGGAGCTGCAGTTAGTGTCTTCAGCAGTGAAAATCCACACGATGTGGCAATGTCCTTGTTTTCTGGCTGTGGGAGATTTTTGTGCAGGGCAGGATGCTGCCAGTGGAACCTCTGTTGTTTATGTAGAAATCCAGACCACGTCCAAGCTGGAGTGAAAAACGTTGCCCTCTGCTTGTGACTTCTCTAGCTCAGGGCTGACTCTTGAAAAAGCAAAACTCCCGGGAAAAAGAGCTCCTCGCTCCTCCCATGCAACCCTCCCACCCAATGCAACGCAGCCAGGCATCACATCTCGCCCCACCAACGCGAAGGAAAACAAAGGGCTCCGGAGAGTCAATGAATTTCTTTTTTCTTTTAGAAAGGCACGGGGACTGTGCCTCAAGCAATGAGGAATGCTTTCAATTTGACCCGTTTTTCTCATTGCAATTATAAAAGCAATTTCCATAGTTCACATGAGGAAAATTCCAGGTGCCTTCCGAAACAAATGTTACGTTTTAGTAAATGGCTTCATAAAGTTTAATAAACGTGCATCCAGAAGTTAATTTATATAAAATGTCTTTAAATCCTCCTGTGCCTTATTGAATCTGCTTGAACCGTAGATCAGGCTGGAGTATATTCACGAGGGTATTTAAGCAATAAGGTAGCTCGTCCTGGTTATTATTACAGGTCTCTTGTGGGCTGTGCAGTATGCAGAGCGTGAAACGACTTTGGGCACTCAAGTGCAAAACCCCTCCAGAAGTACAGGAGCACAGACACGGCCCTGAGCGCTGCGGGGTGGCCGAAGCAAAGTGCTGGGGTTGCTTCCCGGGGAAAAACCCACACAGGGCGAGCAGCCAGCAGCCAGCCCTGCCTCTGCCAGCCCCGTGCCGGGCTCACTCAGCCCGGGGGAAAGTACGGTGATGGAAAGTTTAGGACAGGTCAGCTGAGCCCACCAGGGACCGTATAGCTACTAAAGAGAGAGAATCACAGAATCATAGAATATTTAAGGTCGGAAAAGACCTCTAGGATCATCAAGTCCAACCATCAACCCAACACCACCATGTCTACTAAACCATGTCCCAAAGTGCCACGTCTGCACACTTTCAGAAGACCTCCAGGGACAGTAACTCCACCAAAACCATAATTGCTTCATTCTTGAAGACCTACTGAAAGCAAAGTAAGTGGGAGGAGTCAAAAAAAAAAAAAAAAAGAAACTTGAACTTCTCAGAAATGGCCAGAATATAACCCTAGGTGTGAATACAACAGCCACACACGTACCCATGCATACACTCGCTATAAATTTTTGATCTTTCCAGTGGAGACCTCTTCCTCTTGCTTGAAAGCACTGGCAGGGTTGGCTGGTTTGTATCACCAGTGACATGACATTTAATTACACTTGGCCGTTTCTCTATGAAATCCTGAAGAAATAGGAAGCAATATCCTTCACCCTTGTAATGTGAAAATGTAAAACCATCTTGTAAAGCAGGAAGAGCCCACTCTGCTTCACACTCCTGCTGCTCCGCTCTACACTCCGAGATGTCTTAGCTTTGTTGTAAACTGAAGTTACATAAGGGAACGATTACGAACACATAGCCTTGAAGATCTGCTTCAAGATCTGCAAAGGTACAGTAAGAATAAAGAACTCCTCTCTTGCAAGTAACATGAGTGTCTTGGAGGGACTGTTTCATCCTCCCTCATCCTGATGACATGCAGCATGAAGATGAAAGGACAGACACACCATATCTTGCCATTGCATGAACTTCAGTCGCATTAAGGGCTGAACCAGTTAGCCTGGGGTTTCTTTGTTCCTTTATTCTGCTTCTTCTTTCGCCTGCCTTTGGAAGCGGCTCAGTAGAAAGAGTATGTCCTACACTCCTGCAGTGCAGCTTTCAGCCTCAGGCACCACTAAAACACATCATAATTAACCAGAATTTCTGATTGCTCTGTATCTCATCACTATTCCTTCCTTAACTATGTGATCTCCAGTGAAAATATTCACATACTGTTTTTTCTCTATAAATGTCTCAGGACTGAGCAGGTATCAGCACTAGGCCACGCAGGTCTGTGGTTCATCTCCCTGCTGAAGACAAACATGCAAGGGAAGAGTCCCAGGGCCAGAGCTACAAGGGAGGTTTGTAAAACTCGTTTTTTTCCAGAAATGCATGAAGGGAGAGCTGCTGCATGGCCAAGCTGGAAATAATGTAGTAGGTGCTCTGAATAACTGCAGTATGTGTTGAACAATGTGGTGCTCGCTCCTCTGAAGTCACGTTGGTTGTGGAACAGCCCTCTGGGCTCAGCTAACACTCAGCCATTTCTGCCATCCTGCCACCATCACTTGTGGACTCACCAGCACCCTAATCTTTCATGAACATAATTGAGATGTAATAGACATCATACCGAGAGTTAATACTATTAGTGCACTGCTAACAACCCAGCACGCTCCAAGGGTCGTTGCTGCAAGGGTGCTCTTGTCTTCTGATATGGATTTCAGGCACAGAGAACTGAAGGGATTCGCTCAAGAACTGTAACGAAATCTTCTTGTAGACCAAAAATTCAGACGCCGGTGGTTCCAGTACTCTCAAGTCTGTTTCATCCTTCCCTTCATTCAGCATAAGCAGGTAGTCCATGAGCTATTTTAAGCCTCCATTCCAAGACGTATATTAGTAAAACATGCCAACGTTCAACCATTTAAAAGCAACTTCTCGCTTGGTTGTCAGCAACAGCAACAACCTTGGCATAGCACTTGGCAGCTTTCAAAGTGTTCGTGACGGTGCTGTTATCCTTGGTGTCTGCTTCACACAGATTGCAGGAGAAGGTGAAGCATTGTGTTCTGAATTTAAAAAATACCCAAACAGGACCGAACTCCATTAAATGGGAATGACTTTAGCAGTGCCATGGAGAACTATAACGAAATCTGTGACACCTGACATATTCAATGTTCTAGTTCTTCTATCCACTTGAAAAGCAGTTACGACTGTCAACAGCAGTTTTAGTACTGCTCCCACAGAGTAGTGCATTCTTACAAAGTTCCACATTACTGCAATAAATCATTTTTGTCTTCCTTCAGACCGGAAATTGGGATAAGATTAACTTCTCTTTACCATCACCACAAGCATGAAATTAGATTTTTCATTACCTTCCTAGAAAAAAGCCTTATGTAGCCAACAGTGTTTTCTGACACAAAGCTTGAGATTTACCTCTTTCTTTCAGCTGGGCTTGATCTGGATTAGGACCAGCAAAAGGTATGGGCATTTTAAACCTGGTCACTGATGGCACCACAGCAAGGGAGCCAGACTGGTAAATTTTGTTGCCCAGAGAAGTGAACATCCTTCCCAGGGAGGGCTGATCTGCCAAGACATGTAAACACAAGCCTGTAGGGTTTTGAAATGAAAGAAAACACAAATTTGTGGAGCATTTGTGGGCCTAGATGAAGATCCACATGCACAGCTGGTATAAATCAGTTTGCATCTGCCAAGAAACCCAGTTTGTTTTTTAAATGACCCAGTCCAGCTTTGTTTGTTTCTCTTTTCTGAGGTTTTTTTTTTTTTCTCCCAAATATCATTTAGAAGGGAAAAAATGAAGCAGTTCATTATGGCTCCACAGCCAATCTTAAATGCCAGAGGCACTGATCAGATTAAAACAGAGATCACACTTCTTAGCTTGTGTCTGGAAGGAACAAAGACTCTGGTCCTGATTTTGATTGAATACAGGACAGTATCTCTTGCTTATTGTATATGTTACAACAGCAAGGAGGGAGAGTGTTTATCACAGCATGCCTCGGTGCTTTTTAATATACTGTTTATCATATGGAGCTTACTGGCATGCACAAAACACCCTTGCAGACTTCGCTCTGTATCTTAATAAGTTTTCGTGGACTTTGAGAGACAGGGAAAAATACATGCTCCCATGCTGCCAGCCTCACTCCATTTATACTCTATTAAAACCAGCTCCTCATCCAATGTCCTTGGCTTAGTATAGCTAACTGGTAGAAAGCTCTCTCCCTCTTGCCCTAGGGTGATATGATCTCTGTGAGATCAACCACATTGTTATAATCTGATTCCTGGGGACGAAGTGCTGGCTTCTGCTGGGAAAACATTTCATCAGTAAGCTTGAGAAAGAATAGGAGTAAGTGCGAGTGGCAGCCTTATACCTGTGGTGAACAGGAAAGCCAAAGCTACCCATAGCTGAACACTAAAACAGAAATCGTGGAGGGCTATCTCTGCTCCACACATCAGTCTGGAAGGCAAATGCAAAATTAATGAACCTCTGCACAGAGAGATAGAGGCTGAAAAGGTTTCTGCAGGGAGAAGATCTCCCTTCGTTTGACCCCCAGTTGAAATGCATGCCAACCCAAAAGCTACTGACTTTTCAGCGCTCAGCTTTGAGGAAGATTGTGCTATATCAGCTTAAAATGTAGGACAAAAAGTAGAGAGGACTCCAAATATCTTCAGAAAGTGTGGGAGAAGTAAGTGCACAATGATAATTCTATTTGCTGTCTGTGTTCCTGTATACATCATGTCATCAAAAGGATTTGCAGACTTTTTCCAGAGAGAAGACAGTTGTGTTAGCAACATCGGTATGTAATAAAAAACACTGGGAAAAAAAGAAAAGGAAAAAAAAGAGAAAAAAAAACCCCAAACATTCTGCTCCTGTCTGATATTCGCATCTTCACAAATCAGTCAAGAGCTTTTCTCTTCAGCCAGAATCTCACTTCCACTTATTTACGACAATTCATCTCCCTGTGCTAGTCATTTTTTCTTGCAGATTGCCTCCAGCGCTCGGGGTCTGCCTATTTCTTATATCCATCTCTCCAGGAGGCACCGTAGGATTTGGAGATTGGTTGTCTTGATCAACATGAAAAGGCTGTTTTATGTAAGAAGGGGCTGTGAGTCACAGCAAGACTTTGATGAGCCCAATAGACTTCCTTAGCGGCTGGCACCAGAGTAATGGAGAATTAGGAGCTATCGGCCTGAAATGAAATACTGAATCAGATGATCTGACGGGAAAGATGCTTTGTTGGGGCGACAACTGATAAAGCGGAGGATATTGCATATTTATTTGAAATTGAACCTACTTCTTGTGAGGCACAAAATGGAATTTCTCAGGAAGCTGTTTAATAGTGCACAGACAGAAATACAGAATCGGACAACAAAGAGAATGAACTGGAGGGGAAAGGGGGTGGATCAGACAGTGCCCCCGATGCAGTGGGGTGAAGGAAGGGCATGGGTACCACCCCACTAACCTGCTCAGTAAAGCAGCCCCTCACTGAGCATCACAGTAAAGCAGTAAAGCGAAGAGTTAAGTTTGCTCACATCTCCCAGCAAATGCCTGTTCCCACAACTGCTGTCTCTTTTTGGCCAGAATCCTGTATTTTTTTAACTGTTCTCAACTGTCTCTTAGAGCAAATATTCCAAAGTGCAACTGAGAACATTTTCCCTTCTTCTCAGATGAAATTCACTTCTGTTCAGTTTGGTAGTAGCTCCTTGGACCACCTAAAAGCATCTCCTTTCTTTAGGTCCTGATCTGTAGGTGCCCGCCTGCAGGGAGAGCTACTAAGACACTTTGAAAGTAAGTGGGAGAGCAGAAGAGGAGAAAGAGGATCTGAGCCGATGCTGCAGAGGCTGAGGAATGGGACACTCATCTGGTTTACAGGAGAAAGAGAGAAGGGGGATAGCAACGAAGGAGTTAAACATTCAAATTAGGGGAGGTTTGCAGGATTATCTGCTGCCAAATACAGCTTCAGAGCAGGTCAAGCTGCATCTTTACCAGAACCCCCCCTTCCCACATCCATCTTTTCAATCACAGATGTCTTCACAGTTATCCCTATTCTCCAAATGTTGAATTTGGGAAAAAATGGTAAGCCCCAGACTCATAAAACAATTGTGTGTTTTATTTGGTTTATTTCATCTCCATTTCAAATATTCACATCTTTCCAACCAGCTCCTTTTATTTAGGATTAGCAAGTAGAAATTTCACTTGAGCAACTGTGGTTACACCTTGTGAATTTTTAAATTGAGGATAATTTGTGTTTCTGTTCATATCAAAGTACCTGCTTTATAAAACGGCTTGACTCAATTCTACATTTTTACTGTTTGTGAGCAGAAATATTTCTGGCTTATTGGCATTGTGGACAAATTTATTCCTAGCTTTGTTTTCTTTAATAAGACTGTAACTTTAATAAGATTTACATACTGAGACTTATAATACACAGATTTCAGATAAATTTGTTCAGTGGTCAAGGCACAAGAGAGAAAATATTGCAATCAAATTGAAGGTTAGCTTCTATCTGGCTATTCTACCAGCAATGATGAATTGCAATCTAAAATACAATTCAACTCTAACCTTAAACATTCATAGCTAAAATGCCTTATTTCCCTTTAAACCATTCTGTGCTCCTAGAAAATCTAATGTTTCAGAAGCCAAACACTGAGACCTCTTCATAACCAGATGTATCCAGAAAAACTGTGATGCAGGAAAGTGGGTTTCGTCTCAAATAAATCATGAGCTGTGGTGGGAGTATTGCTATATGCTGAGAGTCAGGGCACGAAATTTGCATCGATACATGGAAAGCAAATCCGAGACAAGCGAAACTGGGATTGCACAACCAGGATTAGGTGAAGACACTGATGTATCAGTGTCTAGACAGACACGGTTCAGACTAGCTTTAAGGAAGAAATTTTACAAGAGTGGTGAAACACTGACACAGGCTGCCCAGGGAGGTGGTAGATGCCCCATCAAGATCAGCCTGGGCAGGGCTCTGGGCAACCTAAGCTAGTTGAAGATGTCCCTGCCCATGGCAGGGGGAGTTGAACTAAATGATCTTTGGAGGTCCCTTCCAATCCAAACTATTCAACGATTCTATGATATCGCAGACAGATATTCCAGCCCCTTCATGGGGATGAGCAGCAGCCACATGTGGACCTCACTTTAGCACCTTATTTGAAGACCAGCTTCATTTTAAGCATTATTTTGAAAGAGGAGCTCACTTTTCAGGTGAAAAGTTTGCCTTCTCTAACATCTCCAACAGCCTCTAATGCTGGTTTCCCACCCAAAAGCTGACTCTGGCAGACCCCACTTAGTGTCACAACCTCCACCTCAAAAGTAGCAGTAGCAGAGAATATAACAGGCATAGGAAACAGGAGAAGACGCATCAGAGATTTCTGATATACAAAAGAGAAGCTGAAAGTTAATGTTCCCACACCTGTACGTGAGCAGGCCAGATGTCCTGTGCCAAAAGAGTTTCAGCACTATTGATAAACTTTGCATTTACCACCAGCTTCTTTGCAGAAAAGGGGACTAAGCTGCAAACAGTCAGGTTTTTGGCCAGTGTACCCAAGGCTGAACTAGATCTCCACCCATTGAAACCATGACCTGGTATTGTCTGTCTTGAATGTCCCTGGGCAGCACAATCTCAGCCCCCACCCCGCGCCATCCCCACTTGCTCGCTTAACGCCGTCTGACGGTAGGGAGGTGAGGTGCCAAGCAGGACTGCCAGCCCTGTCTGTGCGGAGCCCGCTCGATGGGAAAATAACTAGAAAAGGCCAAGTGTAGCTCTGTATCTCAGTCCCATCAAACTTCAAGAGGTGATCTAGGATCCTGGTGCAGGAACCTTACATTTTCTCCTCTCTGCTCCCATCCCCTTGCCTGGCAGTTCACCATCCCTTGTAAACCGCACCAGGAGTTTTCAGTTTGACATCCCCAGGAAGCAGGTAGCTGGGGACCAAGACATCTTGAACCAATGTCCCCATCCTTAGATGCAGAGACAGAGGCACATTAGGCTATTTGCTCAGAGTGTTTGTGAGCACAACTGCACGGGGAGGGGAGAGAGGAAGAGAGGGTGTCTTATAAACCCCGCAACAAATGGGAAGACAAAGGTAATCGGATTACTCTGCACAATGACGTTAATAAAAGGATGAAGAACTTAAGCAGATAATTGTTTATCCTTTGTTTTCATTGTTGATTCAAAACTAATACAATTATTTGTGCAGGTGATGTCTCAGTTCTGATTCTCACGGGGGAACAGTACTTCTTGTGCCTTATGAACTGTTAATTCAGCATGACAGGTTTGATCCGAGAACACTAACAACCTTGTCATCTCAGTTGTCTGTGGGCACAAAGCTGGACTGATACATTCTGTCTCAGTAGTTCAGGCAGTTTTGTGGAAGCAGAGACCTCTCAGGTGACACTGGGTACAAGAGGAAAATCTTCCTTCACCCCCTCCCCCTTTTTTTTAATTACAAAATCACTTTCCCCATAACTTAAAGTTGAGGTCCTCTTTCACTTTGTTTTCATCCCCTAAGTTTTTCCTACATGATAGCTCCAGTAAGGGAAGAGAAATGAGCAGGCAAGTCATCTGCAGGATGGACTTTGGAGCACAGACACATCATGGCCAGGGCTGGGCCGTTCATCCCTCTGCCTCTGTCTTCTACCATCAGCAGATTCACATTGTTTCTTTTCTCCCCTAATTATTCCCAACACTTAACTGGCAAAATCCCCACTCACATGTGTTTTCCATTTGCCCCTTCCCCTGAGAAGAAGCAGGGCTTGTGCCAGGGACCCTCCTCTTTGAGCCGTCCCAGTTTAAGTTTCCAAATACTCCCCTCATACACAAGCTGCAGTCCAACCACCGCCACCTGTGTTCCATGTTTTTGTGGTCCAGAAAGTACAAGAAGAACTTTCCAGGAACGTGAGCAAGCCTCCAAGCCTGCATGACCTTAAAGATATGATCCCTCAGAGGAGGGGGAGGCTTGGCTCTTCCTTTCCTGTGTCCTCCTGTGACTTGATTTCATTTTATTTTACCCTGCCATGAAAAATTTCTCACTTGTCTGCTACATCTTTCCACCAGAGAGAGACCTGCACTGAAAAGATAATTGTTAACTGCTGCTGCAGGTTGCAGCGTTGAACTCGCAGCGATTCACATGGTGCCATCTTCAAGCTCCCCCAGAAACACAGCATTGCTGTGGGGCCACGTTCAAACACTTGGCGCTGCCAAGATGGATCTCTGAGGGAAGGCTAGCGATAAAAACATGCCAGCTGTTGTCAGTGCTGGGTGTCTTCAAAAAAACAACTCCTTTGCCTTATTCATCTCTATGGATCCATCTCAGTATCTTCTTTTTCTTCTTGGGCTGAATAGGTCCATTTAGCACTAGGAGCTTTTACTTAGATGCATGTTCTGTTAACCAAAGGAAAACAGACAGGGAAGAGAGAAACCTCTTTACTTTCAGACCTCTGCCTGGAAACCTTTGCTTGGTAATCTTACTCACCAGTAGAGATGAGCATACGCTTGTTTCTGGAGTACCAAGGAGAGGACAAAAGCTCTGTGTGCTACAGCTGCTGCCTCAAGATCTTCCCTTCTGGGAACAGCTTCAGTTATTACATCAGATTTCCCCTTGTTGCCCCTAGCTGAAGTAATTATCATGTCATGGGATGAAATGGATAAAAACCAAAAAAATATGATGACTTGCCCTCACAGACCAATTCTGTGGTACCTGGGACCTTCTGAAGAGGGACAGCTCATCCCCATAATCTCACCCTAGCTGTGCAGGCCTGCAAAGCTGTTGTTAAAGGACTAGCACATCTCAGAAGCTACTTGACCCTAAAGGCTAGGGCATGGATCACAACAGATTCTCAACAGCAACCAAAGGAAATGATTTCCAAACGCAGATCAGACACAAAATATCCGCTAGGAACCAGAGCTGTGGGATGTCTCTTCTCAGAAACACCTCCACTCCTGCTGACAGCGGATGCTGAAATAAACTTGCTCAGATGTCACATTGGAGCCTGGAGACAGGCCAGCGGGAAGGGAGGAGGTGTGGGGGTGGGTGAGGGGGAAGGATTTTTTTTTTCATTTGCAAACATCCAGTTTCACCACTGACAAGTTTGACAGGTGGAAACCAATTAAAAAAAAATCCTACTCACAGGCACCCAGCTGCTCTGGAGAAGTTCCTCAGTTCTCCCCACTCCTTTGTAGTAACTTTTGGGTGCTGACACAGGGCAAGTGAGCTACAGCAGCCTTGCCTCCCCGGCGTCACAGCCTTCCTGCTTAAACAGGGACTGTGCTGAGGCCTTTGTCAGCTACTGGGGTAACGTGGCCACAGTCCCTCTCTTTGCACACTTCGTGTGATCGCACACCAACCACTCTGCTGCCCACACTGTTTGGAACAATGCTGCAGAAAGGTCAGTTGCAGTCGTTTGCTCCCATTTTCCCATGAGATGCTAATGAAGTGTCTCAGAAAGGCATAAGCTATTTCAGGTATATGATTAGCAAAGCAAGGACAGGGACCAGCCTATTAAGATGGGTCATTTGGCTTCAAAATTTCATTTTCTATCACATACTAAAAAGGATCTAAGTGAAAACATCTATGTCAGAAAGACAGGTCCTGCTAATTCATAACCAGACAGGCTTGGCACAAGAGCAGAAGATGGATTCTTCCCTTCCCAGGGTCAAGTTTGGATTTAAACACGCATATTCCTGGGAATCCACATCAAAGATCCTAAACAGCTCATAACAGTAAGAGAAAGATGGGCAAAGAATGTTGATATTCAGCTACGTTTACAAAATTCCCATGCAAAATAAATATGCATTGAATTACTGCTGCAGCATCTACGAATCACGGGCACCTTAATGTTTTAAAATTCCCTGATGAGCTCTGCTCTGCAAGCTACTAAGCAAGTCTCCCCCTGCACCCTGAAGTCAGTAAGAGTGCAGAGCTGCCAACGCTTTGCAGGATAAAGCTTCTTCTGAGATGGGAAAGCTTTTCCAGAAAAGCAACTTGCTTTTTGTCACTTGCACTTCGAAAAAACCCCGTGAGGTCTGAACCCTGCGGATGCAGTAGAAGCAGACTAGGTTTAATGTTCCACATATAGATTAGACACCAAGAGTATCGGCTCCTCCTCAGCCCTGAAGCTTCGGGAAGCGCATCACCACTGGCTCTCTGGTTATGCTGTATGTCTAAGCCGCTCCCAAGAGAGGCTGCACACTGAAAGGCAACAACTGTTCACCCCTTTCCCCGGGACTCTCTCACAAACAGAGTAAAGGTTGATAACAAAACAACTGGGTAACATCAGCAGACGTGGTCTATTAGCCACATAGGTGTCAAAGGGTTTGGTTTCTCCATACTTAAAATGATGGACTCAAATCCTTTGATGTCAAGAGAAATCAAGTCACCATTTTAATTTCTTCTAACATGGAGGACAATAGTACTTATGGGTGTGACAGCAGCAACAACACTGTAAGTTCATAGAATCATAGAATCGCTAAGGTTGGAAAGGACCTCCAAGATCATCAAGTCCAACCATCAACCTAACACCACTATGCCTAGTAAACCATGTTCTGAAGTGTCACATCTACACATTTTTTTAACGTCTCCAGGGACGGCAATTCAGCCACCTTTCTCGGCAGTCTGTTCCAACACCTCACTACTCTTTCTGTGAAGAAGTTTTTCCTAATATCCAATCTAAACCTCCCCTGACGCAACTTGAGGCCATTCCCTCTTGTCCTATCGCTTGTTACTTGGGAGAACCAACACCCACCTCACTACAACCTCCTTTCAGGTAGTTGTAGAGAGCAATCAAGTCTCTCCTCAGCCTCCTCTTCTCCAGACTAAACAACCCCAGTTCCCTCAGCCGCTCCTCATAAGACTTGTTTTCCAGTCCCTTCACCAGTTTCATTGCCCTTCTCTGGACACACTCTCATGTGTCTCTCATGACACACAAGCTCAGTGTCCTTCTTGTCCTTCTTGTATTGAGGGGCCCAAAACCGGACACAGTACTCGAGGTGCGGCCTCACCAGTGCTGAGTACAGGGGGACAATCACTTCCCTACTCCTGCTGGCCACGTCATTCCTGATGCAGGCCAAGATGCTGTTGGCTTTCTTGGCCACCTGGGCACACTGCTGGCTCATGTTGAGTTGGCTGTCTCATAAGTTCCTTCATAAGAAGTTCCTCCTTCTTAGGAAAGTATTAATATTAGCTGTGGAAATCCTGCTAGTAGCAATAACAGAAAGAAGCCACTGGCTTTCCGTGGCCCACAATAGAGATCTCACCTCAGTCAAGTAGTCTCTACTCAAGCCAAGGAGGCCATTTCTCTCCTTCCAATGGTCTCGTCAGAAGCACCTTTTTATTTAGTGTTTGTTCAGGGATGCTCACCTCTGACAATGCTGCCCCCTCATCCTTGTTCACATATGAATCGATGAGAGATCTTATGCTGCGAAGCCCTTCAAGAGGTTTCCTCCTTAATGAGAGCCACTTCTTCTCTGCAAGGAGCCACCATGGCCTGGCAATCAAAGTCAACATCCATCATCAGACAGCACTGCATTGTTGTTATAACCCAACTTGCTGCAGTGCAAAGGTTATTAATACAACTTGCATTCGTCACTGGGCATTACACGTAGGGTCGACATTTTGAAATGCTTGGCAAATTACACAGCAAGGTCCCCTAACCCCAGCTTACTCATTCCTTCCCTAAAAAAACCGATATGAGCAGTAATGACTGACAGAAGGTCTTATTCGCCAATGTCTCTTGGTCTGCACTCATGAATTTTCATCCTGATGCCTTCCTCATAGGACTTTCGGAAAGCCAAGCTGATTTTATTCAATGTGACAGGAGATAACAGTGCCTTATAATAATTGCGCTTTTTTTTCCATCATGAGAACTACATAACATAGCAACCTCAAGCTCGCTGATGAGCAAAGGGATACCTTCCTAAGTCACAGGCTATAATGTAAGCAGCTAGAGCTCTACTTACCCTCATTACATCCCACACAAAGAGGATGACCCAGGAGGTTAGTGCTGACGTCCAAGGCATCATATGATTCAATTAGTGCCCTTATAGACCACAAGGAAGAAATTAGGATAGACGCAGAAACATCCTGGAGTGCATCTCATTTCTGAGGGACATCATCCTGCTAAGACGGGGAATGAATGCTTTACCTTGTTATTCTACTTTATTCCTGGAGATGGGCAGTTAACCGTTGGATAATGCTGACAAGGGAATTTTCTCGCATGGCCAAGAAAAAGCCTGCCTTCATTTGTGAGACTCAAAGGAATCAGTTGCTGTAAAGTCATCCAAAGTCAAAGGGAAGACTTCTGCCTACAATATCTGCCTCTCTGAGATGGGCATCACTCACCATGTATCAAATGGTCAGGAGATGTAGCAGGTTGGAACGTGGAAGGCTTGAGAACAGAGGAATGGATCCATGTGTGCTTGAGTTGTGTGTGCAGTTGTATGTGTGATCAGGCACTTGGCTGCACAGCAGCTCCCAGGAGTGTCTGCAACGCATGCTACAAGTGCAGAAAAGAATGGCTGCACATTTTACTAGAAGAAAATCAGGCAGTTCGGTGGAGATTAGAACCAGAGCAGGAAGCAATATGACTCCCAAGTTCTGCTTTTTGCACAAAACCACTGGTGTGGGGATATCAGTATCCTAAACCAATGCTCACATACTTTGTGTCTTCCCTTCAGCCCCATCGTTCTCTGGTGACTCTCAGTTTGCTCCACTCATATTTTTATTTCTCCAACAATAATGAAATTTATGCTATTTTCATTATCCTTCAATTTGCTGCACATTCTAAACAGTGCTCTTGGAAACTGATACAGGGAGCGTGCTGCTGTCATTTGAAAGCAAGAAATGATTAAGGGGTCTACAGCCAGCCCTCAGATCTGCTCCTTGGCTTAAAATGCGGCAACAGAAGGATTACATTTGGAAAAGGGAACACAGAAATCACTCCTGCAACCTATGGTACTAAGCTCCAAGACCGTCAGACACTTGCATACGTGCCCCACGTTGCCCCTGTGCCAGCATGCATTTTGTGAGATCATGGTAAGGTTACATGCATACTTCAAAAGATACACATGGATTCTTGCAAACACACACGGTAGCATTCTGGGCTTTCTAACTTGTTGCCCACACCAGAACTCTGGTCCCTTTGAGCTGCCCACTTTACCATTCTTTGCTTGAGATGGTGGAATTTCACCTTGATCCCAGAAAGGCCTGCTGAGTTACGACGCTTTTTGCTCGTGACAGCTCTGTGCATCAACTTGACAACAGCAAGCCAGAGCAAAGAGATGTAAAGAGTTCCTGAAAGCGCAGCTGATTCTAGGTCCACTCATTCAGCAAAACATTTTATGATGCCATATGTGAAGGACATTTTGTGAAATTAATTGTACTACATTTAATTATCTCTCTCTGTCTCCTTTTCAGGTCCACTACCTGCATGTTTCCTTTCTTCCTGCTCAATTATTCTATATTACTCACTTTCAACTCCTTTTTTCATTTAGCACTGTAGCTAATTCTGTAGCTGGTTGTTTACTTAGGAAAGTGGAACTGAGGCAATTTGTACATGAAAAAAACAATTCTTGCTACTAATATGCATTTCTGGTGGCAGTCACCAGACACAGACTCTTTCTGCCTCCCCCAGTAGACCCCAAACAGCTAAAATTCCCCCTGACTGCACTGTATGAAGCAGAGCTGCAGCCCAGCTTCTATCTAGGCAAATCCTACCTCCCTGGCAGCATTTTAAAATCAGGAGGAGCCAATGTCCATGGCCTTCTATCAAGGAAAAGAAGGACACCTATCCACCTTTGGAGAGAGAACATGTCTGATTAATTTTCAGCTAAATACCATGTGCAGCGGAGCTGTCTTAATCTGACTGTTCGGGCACCATATGCTTGTTTGGATGAGCAGAAGTTCATATTCCTGTGCTGGAGCGATTACTATTCTCAATACTTATTTTTCAGCTGTACTGTGGTGTCTTTCACCAGACAGAAAGACACTTTGGCATAAGCAAAAGCACAAACAGAGGAACCGATAGCATTAACACAAATATATCACATCCACAAGCTGATGCAGAAACTACTGGCAGCAGAAGGACCAGAGGTGGAATAATTCAATGAGCAGGAAATAACAGAAAATGACATAACTTCTAGCATGTTGGAGTAATTATCTAGCGAAGGAAGAGATAAAACCTGCTCCAAAGCAAGCTCAGGTAGGTGGGAACAGATCACCCCAGCATGAAATTAGCCCCTGTTTTATTTACAGAAGTGTCTTGTCAGAGATATGCTTGTTCAGTTGAAATCTGGTTTCTGCTCAACCCTTGGAAAACTGACCAAGCATTTGCATGACCTGATTGCCACAGATGAGATGTCGCTTTGGCCACACAAGAGAAGGTTGTCCACTGTGCTGCAATACATGTGGTCTTGGCTGACTTCATCATCAGAGACACCTACATGTTGAGAGGATCTTGACACTGCTCTTCCATCATGCCCTGCCAGCTTCAGGGGTTGGCTATTTCAGTTCTTGTACTCATCGGACAGTCAAAGCTGCTGATGTGTTATTAGGAGCAAAATGGCACAGCTTTTTTACAGGAGGGATCAAGCCCTCTACTGCCAAGAGGCTCTCAGCTCAGTTTCTGTACCACTAATCTGCACTTACGGATTTTCATGCTGGGAAAGAAACGCGTGCATAAAACCCCTGGCACTCACTATCTGGAGCATCTGGTTTTGGCCAGGAATACTGTGCAAGGAATTTCATGTGTTAAATTCTCTGGATCCTCGTTAGAAACAACAGTCACTAATATTTACTCTGTTTCATGTATATCTTTGGCTTTCACAGCCTCTTCATTCTCAATGACCCAAATAGTTTCTGTCATGTCTTGTTGATAATCTGACTGTGATAAACCTCTCTTAGTGTTATTAATCTCTCATGTGGAACTGTATGAGCAGAGCCCTCAGACTTACCAGAGCCTGTTTCAAGAACCTTTGAAAGCAATTCTCCCATTGCCTCTGTCCCACAGACCAGGCTTCAAATACGAGAGCAAAATGTCAAGTTCACGTTAATATGCATAGGGACTCTCTGCAAATTACATATACTAACGTTAGCTATGTGATTACCAACCATTATTGTATCAAAGGCACCACTAACTACTTCAGCTTTAATTTTATTGATTAAACAGCGCAGGTGCAAAGCAAAAGGAGCTGATCCGTTGCTGAGCACAGTAAAAGACTCTTCCTTCATCTCAGGAAGATCCTGAGATGTAATTAGAAAGATGCAGGCTGGCCCATAGTGCCCAGACCGTGCTAGGGCAATGAGCTGCCCTTTGCAATTTCTATCATCTATCAGGCTTGTCTCCCCATGTTCCTGCCTCTCCCAGATTTAGTGACAGCCACAGCAAGAGCTGCTGAACCCTTGAGCTGCCTGCCGTTCACTCCCTGCTTCCCATGTGAACTGGAAGCGCTGGGCAGTCCCGGGGCAGGGAGCAATTAGCAATCCACCCGCTACAGGGATGAAACCGTTTCATCTCAAGCAGCTGTGTGGAGGCAGCTGGAAGGGGAGATTTCTTCAGCGAGGGCCCTTCCTGGAGGGGGCCTGGAGGGCAAGGGTGAATGGGGATAGTTGTGGGGTATTTTGTTATTGTTCTTTTGTCTCCTTAGTCTCCCTTTCCAGCAATGACAGGATGTATGATATACAGCAGGGGCAGAAATGTGTGCTGTGATATTAATCGTAAAAGAGGTCAGGTTAGAGCATTCTTTGGAAGAAATGAAATTTCTTGGAGTTGTTGTATCTTTTATCCGCACCTTTCTTTAATCTTTTGGCTAAACGGTCAGGTTTCCTGGCACCGTTTCTCCTTCCCCGCTCCTGGAGAGGGATTTTTTTCTTAGCAGTGGACTGTTTTCTGGGTTTGTTGGTTCTGTTCAGTGTAAAACTAGGGGCTGTCTCAGAGGTGAAAGTGTTACTGGTGCCTTTGGGAAGCAGAGACATGATGTGTGTGTGAGCCATGGGCATGGGATGTCTCTACCCTGGCAAGCCTAGTTAATAAGAAAAATTGAAAAAAAAAAATGTTGATGCTATGGGTATTTACCTGTGGAGAGAAGCTATTCCTCACCAGTATTATTTGGTTTAGCACCCAGAGACAATGGCAAAGCCAGAGTGCCTCTGGTTTGGTGTTAACTTGGACAGTGCCTTGCCTACGTTCAGGTTGCATTGTCCCCAAGATCTAGAGGTCCAGAAGCATCAGATCAAACGTTTCACTTTGGGCTCATCACTATGACAGACTTTTCTCTTTCCATGGTCTGAAGACAAGTCAATTTTTTTTCTGAGTGTCAGTATAACTCTTATTGAGCCTTCACACTAAAGATTCTATTGTTTAGTCAGTGTTATTGTTTCTAGAAAAGGAATGATTGTCAGTGCTGCTGTGGACTGGTATTTTCTCTGGACTTGAATTGAATGAAAAGTCTAAATTAACAGTCTGCTATAAAAATGAGGAGTTGGCAGCAGCTGTCATAAATCTGTCTCTCTGTGGAAAGAAAAGTGAAGTTTGCTGCTGATTTGCAGGTGGTAGATCTGGGTCTCAGACCAGCATGGAGTATGTCACATGGAGTTACACTGAGCTCCAAAGAAATACACAGCTGTAACTGCAGTGGCGAGAGGATACAAATCCTCTATTACAGTCAAAAACCATCAGCTGAATTATTTCCACCTTGCCATTACTGCTGGCTCATGATATGGCCTTATTCTTTGAAGAAAGAACAAGATGAAAGGCAACGGTCTATATGGCTCTAGGAGAATCCTTGGAACAGTTTCCCGGACATAGCACATCATTTTGCTTTGGTTTCTCTGACAGCAAATCCCAGGCAGATGGGGGAAATTCCCCCATCGTGGAGGGATGTAGTGATGCCATAGCAGTAATGACTTGCAGTGACCTGCAAGATAAGGGGCAGAAAGTTGCCAAAACCTAGGGATCTTTTACTGTCAGCACCCCGGGGAGACAGGGGTAATGCAGAGTCCATCCCAGATGGAAATATGTTGTGGGGACTGTGAAGAGCAATCCAGACTCTGTAACTTTAAATTCAGTGGATGTGTGGGGATGGAAGACAGAGGCAAGGACAAGGCGCTCAAATTTTCCAGACAGAGTTGTCTTTCCACCTGAATTTTATCTTTAGAGAAAAAGGGAATATGGGGTTGAAAGAGCTATTGACAGAGCTTGGGAGCCGGAAGAGCCATGTGATGTGTCAGTGGTTCTTACCACGACTGCAACATAAAAAGTTCATATTCCTCTCCTCGCCTGCAATGTGAGTTTGTCATTTCCTCTGCCTAGGAAACAAAAAAGTTTTTTTTTAAAAAAAAAGAAATATAGAAATGCTGTTCTGCTGTTGTAGCCCATCTCATAAAACATCACATCTGATGTGATAGCTGGGAGTGAAAGTGGGTCACTTTGCTACAGCAAGTGGCTTTAATTAAACTTCTTGGCAGGATCCATGAAGGCACTGTGGTCACACCTCTAATTTAATCTTTTTTGGGTGGTTGCATACGGCCGCAGGATCTCCCTTTCCTCTGCTGGCACCCTCGGTGCCCTCTACTCCCTCTGACCCAGCCAACCCATTTTCGTTTAAAAGATGTAAAGAACAAAAGTTATTGAGGTCATTGGCGGGGGCTGGAGGGGTGGCATCTTGGGGATTCCCCTTCTGCCTTTGCTGCTCTTCTCATGGATGGTCAAGAGAGGACAAGGTGGCACAGAAGCAAGCAGCCACCCAGCTGACACCAGCAGGTGCCTACGTCAGACCTCCAGGCAATAGACAGGCTTACAGTTTGGCTCGGGAGATTTTGGTGGAGAATGAAAGCTTTTAAATGAGCCTTCTGCAAAATTTTGCAAGATAATGCATCCTGGTATAAAATACCGAGTCGTGTCATGGTGCCTCCTACATCACATTCTATTAGATTAAGCTGAGCAGCAGGACAGTGTATTACAGAGCATCATGGTGTATTAACTTGAATTTGTACTCAGTGTCTCTGCATCATATGATAATGGTTTGTTGTCAGCAAAGGTTGTTTGAAAAAGGAAGACTATTAATACAGACGTAATGAAAACAGAGAGAGTGGGAATAATTACATTTCCTAGTCCTTGTTAGAGGCCTACTGGGGCGCAGGGAGTGGCGTGCGCAGCCCGCACACGGCAAGGAAGGAGCAATTAAGGGAATCCAGGAGGGGGAAAGACTATCGCCGCAGAAGTTGAGACCGGATGGACAACTTTTCTTTTTTAGATTACAAAGAATCCTACTTGTTTGTTTTTTGAAAGTATATGCCACCAAGTAAATAACTATCCATGGAGATGCTCTGTGGAAATAGCCTCATTTAGAAGTTCTGGCCCTGATAACACACAAGTATTTATTTGGTTTATAGGAAGAACAAGGTGTTTCTTGGGAAAGATGTAAAGTTTCAGCCACCTTATTTTTGCCTTCCAGGCTTCTCATCAAGGGAATAAAACTTGATTTAGCACTGGATCGCTCTCTACGAGTCACCTGTAATTTAGCCATCACTGATTTGAGACACATCAAGCATGGAGTAAAAGCCAATGTACAACTGATATTTTTCTGTCAGAGATAATGATTTATAAAACTGAAAAGAGGACTCAGCTGATTTTAAAGTGATCTCACTCTTGGAGAAGCAGTGAAAAACTTGTTAAACTATATGTCCTGCAGATATATTTTCATCATATATATATTCAAAAGACCTTGGAGGAACAAGAAAACAGAACAGGTTTTTAGGATGCCACCTGACAAGTCAGTCTTGTGGTCAAGATGTTAGCCTGTGAGTTAGAAGAACATGCTTTAGTTCCTGGCTCTGCAAGAAATGCTCCCTAGGACCTTTAACATCTCATTTATTCTCCTGCTGTCTCCAAACTAAACAAAATAGGAAAAAGCTTAATATGGTTGCCCAGCCTCTGAAGGGTAATACAGTGACAAATGCATTCATGCCTCTAAGGCACCCGAGTGCTGCCACTACTACAGCCTTATTAGAACCAAGACAGATGCTTCATGCTTTGGCCCATCACTCACCTACGGGTCACCAAGTCAATCCATACCTTGTAAGCGGAAGTGACAGTCACACGACAAATTGCAGGGCTGTGAGAGAAACGGATCTGTCCTGTGCTTCTGACCCCATCCCCTGCCCTCTGCCCACAAATGCATTTATTCCATCCTTCCCCATCTTTGCGAGCTCCAACCTGCCAACATTTGGCAACTGAATCTCAGCTTTGCTGAGAAATATTTAGAGAACTGCTTTGTGGTAGCTGCAAGATGAGCACTATTCTAATTCAACAGTGCTCAGATGTCAGTGTGGCAGGGTGGGAAATGTCTCCCATCTTCTCTTTAACTCTATCTAAATTATTGCTTTGTATCTAAAAAAACATTCAAATTAAAACCCTGCAGTCACCAACAACCAATTTCGTTTCCAGTGTCATGGAATAAGTTACCATACATTATCAATAAATAGAGGGAGAATGTAATAATTCGAGAGAGAAATGTTGTTCAAAAGGAACTCGAGTGGACTCAAATGGAATAATACAGCACAAAAAGATCACTGCATCTACCCTCATCACCAGCTATTTGTAGCAAGCACAGCATCAGCCATAGTACCCTAAGGCAGTCCTGCCAGGATCAATGGCATCTTTAATTAATCTAGCCAAGACAAAAACAAAGGAAAGAAATCTCTGTATTCAGTGTTTTCTTTGCACTTGGTCTATCCCACAAAAACGAACCCTGGGGAAGGCAGCGTAAGGAGGCAGTTTGGTACCCAGACATCCATCTCCGCTCCCTGCGCTGGGGTGGGAAGCAGCTACCGGCACCAGAGAGGTTGTATTCATGCCCTTTCACAGATCTCACATTTTTAGGTTCTAGTCTTTTAAGAGACTGGTTAGTCACAAAGATTTTATCAGCCCATCGGTAACGGCCAATCTCCATCAAATTTGGAGGGTCATACCCTTCTTATGAGGATATTTGCTGTGTGCGTTCAGTGCCCATCTCTGGTTCAGTTTCTCTGAAGCAATCTAATGAAATATATTAATACCTCAGTCCCTAGTCCCTAGCTTTTGTTTTTAATTATCTCCCTTTGCTTTGCACATAGAAGGCTTGAGAAGTGAAGCCACCAGGGGCCAAAATTTAATTTGGGTGGATCACGCACCTAAGCAGACCTGATAAGCCAGTGTATTGGCAATACTACCAGCCCGGAGACAATGCTGCAGATGGCTGCATGACCTCAGGTGGACCAGATTGTTATTAAACATGATCTCAGAGCAGCTAACGCTTTAGAAACTAGAAGTTTATTAGGCTCTATATTGACATTCCAATCTCCAGCAGTTGACAGAACAAGCACAAATTCATCTTCTGGCTGACTGGGCAACCCTCTGCTGCTCTCATGTTGACAGATCTCAGCTGAAGCACATTTCCAGTTTTTTTGGCAGGTAAGTAAAGGATTTTTGCCATCTGAGCTGTCTCAGGCCAAATTAATACACTGCCACATACACGCCTGCCCAGCTCAGGACACTGGGCACGTTATCTCGGTGCCAGGAAGCACATGCTGCCTGACAGGTAAAAGAGGACATCTCCGAACCCAGGTGACCCTATTACACACTTCCAAAGGGAAAGTGTGCATCCAGGCCTGTCCTGCCGTGGGCACTCAAAAACTAAAGAATTTTATTCTATTTTGTTTAGGCACACACATGTGTATGTAAATTTACACACAGGCATGCACATGTGCGGGGGGGGGTGGGGGGTGTGTGTGCTGGAATACATCCACCTCAACAACCTAAGCAGAAAACAGAGCACTACATTAAAGTTAATTAAAGATGATAATGAAATACTTTACGTACATTTGAAAGAAAAAAAAAAGAGTAATAGAAACCATTCACCCAACAGATCCCACCTCCCCAAATGTCTTTCCCTTTACTCAAGCAACTTTTTTTATACGATATTTGGAATTGCTGGCGATTTTTGATGGTTTTCTGCACGACCATGAAAGCCGCAGACGGACTCTGTGCCCCTGTACCACAGCGCTGCCCCAGTAGGGCCACCAAGACCTTTCTGATAGCTGAGGTGGCTGCGGGTAACAAACCCATTACCCAGGGGAGGTGGCAGTTCAGAGTCTGAGGGGCTTAAGGAGTCTCTCTGCTTTTAAACACGACAATGTTTTCCCAGAAGTAGCACCCTGTGCTTGTTATAAAGCGCAGTTTAACAAATTGTATCTCAAAAACCCTCTTGCTACTGCCACTTCGCACCTTTTTTCTCACGCTGTGCAGGGTCGCTGTATGAAGCACGGCGCGCTCGGGCTCCGCGGATTTCTGTCATTTCCCAATGGGGACAGAAAGGCAGATCTCACCAGAGAGAGAGCGTACACAGGAGGTGCAGACAAGGATTTTCTCATCAAGGGAACTGCCTGCTGTGTTTCCGCGACGTTCGCTGGAAATCTGCGTATATTCTTCATAAATTAATGTCAAAGAAGACACGAGTCAGACATCAACCACTTCTCATCCTAATGGAAAGAAGTCTGAAAAGCTGTGAATGTTGGCTAATCGCACAAGTGAAAAGGGCAGCGATTCAATTAGCCAACTCATTAATTATTAACACAGTATTTGTTTCTTCACTTTTCTGAGGAAACAGAGCAAAACACTAAGATAAAAATCAAAATGCATGATAAAGGCAATCCCTAAGTGTGTATTTAAGGGCACCCACTTCTTAATCTGCATAGAGCTGCCACCTATAAGAAATAAAATCCTTGTTTGAATCTCATTCTGATAAAACCCACACAATGTGCAGAGGGATACCCATCCTGCTCAATGTGGGTGTCTGGCAGCCACTTGAGCTGGTTCCACTGCTAAACATCTGCTGGTGGTTGCAACAGCTTCATCTGCAGGATTCTTGGCTGGCTGCTTGACTGGATTTTTATAACTTGTCATCCCTGTGAGATGAGGATGGTCCCATCCTGCCATCCCCATCTGTTCGAGGCTCCAAGACGTGGTTGTCCATTCTTCTGCTTCTCAAAGCACAAGTTGGTGCAATTCAGTCAATTTGCGTCTTTCCTGCCTTCCCCAGATGAGTCCCATAGCAATACTCGCCGCAGAAACTTTGGTGAGAGGCGGGACCTGCTGAAAACACGTTGCAAGCTAAAGGAAGAGTGTAGAAAAGAAGAGTCATTATCTTAATTTTGTGATTGGACAACTGAGGTAGGGAAACAGGGTCTACAGTCTCACTCAGGTTTAAGAATCAAGCTTAAGGCTCACCCATTTCTTGAATCTCAGCCCAGGGTCTTACCTGAAACTCACTTTTTGAGCTGTGGTTGTGAAGGGATAACTGGAAAACTACCTTTTTGCTAACTTCATCAGTTTGGATCCCATTCTGTTACCTTTCCCCAGACAGGACAACATTTCACTCCGCAACTCATCTCACTTAAACCCCAGGAGCTCTATGGAAAGAGTAAGTCACTAGAGCAGACAGAATCTGATCTTTAGAAGGGGATGGAATGAAAACGGGAAAGCAGGGGATCTCGAGGGAGTTTAAAGTGTCTGTCAAACACACACCAAAGCTCCAGTTAAGTGGGCTGTGGAAAGTTTAATCGGATGGCGTTATCCCAAACTGAATTCATTTGTTAGTGCATAATGTTAATGAACCTCGGCAGCTCTAGCTGGAAATAGAGTATGAATGTGCATTATTTTGAGTGCACACATTAGCCACTGCTAGTTCCTTAATTAGTTTTTCAAAGACTGTGTCTGAATGGAAAGGTTATGGAATAATAAGTGATAATGGACTCTTATTTTATTTGGTGTTCTTTCCTAATTTATGGGACATTAAAAGAATGGTAAAGAGAAATAATTTCTTTTCATCAGAGGTATCCATGTTGTGGGCGAAATGAAGCATGTATGTTTTCCACAAATGATCTGAAACTCTCAGATCCACACAGCTTTGATGGAGCTCCCTTTACAAGGGACGATTTCCCTGCCAAAAAAGAGTCTATTTTTCATAAAGCCTTTGGAACCTGCCAGCTTCGCTGTAATCCACTTGACTGATGCTCCAGTTCTCTTTAAAGAGCAGATCTGCATCTAAACTGCTTCAGATGCAAGGACAAAGGAGACACAGTGAAATTCCAAGAACTGAAAGCCATCAAGGCACTGGCAAATGCATTGGCGTCCATGAAAAGAAATGGATCTGGAGCTGCAGGGCAGGCTTTCATGGAGAAAGAGGGCTGATTGATGGAAACACAAAAAAGGCCATGGCCTTAGACAAAGACAGTGTCAGATTTCCTGTAGAAAGTTGGAACAGTTGGAAAGAGGGGGTTTTTACTAGCAAAGGCCTTGCCATTTTTTTAAGGCAGATTATGTAGAAACGCTCACAAAAGCAGAGACAATGATCTGTGCGAAACAGGAGACCCAAACTCTTACCATGGAGCAATCTCCTGACAAAGGGACTGAAAGATGCAACTCTTCTTTCCAGTTCCTTGATAGGGAACCCCATTACATCCTTTACAGCCACAAGCGAGGGAGACATCACCCTTAGCCCCTTGCTGAAGGCTCTGCGTCACTTTAGAGTTTGCTGAGGAGGGAGCAAGGAGCACTGAGCAAGCATTGTTTTCCTCGCCAAAGAGCCACCCATGCTCTGCGGCCACCATTTGAGGGTGGAAGCCAAGACAGAAGTTTGACTACAGGCTGTGATGGCATGGCCTGGCGACCACATGGGCAATAGGGCCTGCCCGTACACAGATGTAGAGCAGGACTTACCTCTGTCTCTGTCAAAAAATAGTTTCACTACAAGAGTTGGGAACGCAGCTGCACATATACTGTCTGTAATCTAGATTGTAGTGGGTTTGCTCTCCCCAGAAAATTAGAGGCACAAACGACACCCACAGAAAGGTTTGTATGGATGCCCATGCATGCCCCACTTCCACCGAGCCGCGTTTAAATCACGCAGTTAAATAAGCCCAGCTCCGTGCATCAGGCAGGCATAGATCAGATGGCCAGCTCTGCTCAGATCTGGCAGGAAGGCTGTGCTTCAGCCCACGCGTGTGGCATGGATGGATTTGCTCAAAACTCTGCCAAGAAGTCATCCCTTCCTCGTGCTCCCTCTCTGAGTATCTCGCAGAGGTGGGGTGGGGTTGTCTCCACTGGCTATTCATTGCCCTGATTAAAATATTTGAAAATATTTTTTGATATTTAAAAAAGACACCAAACAGTTCCCACGCTGTGTCTCAGACTCATGAAAAGTTGGATGGTACCTCATCAAATAACACAACGATCATCGACTTCCACTGACATGGCTTACGGCTTGATAACAAATTACTTAATAAAATAGTAGTAGCCATTTCTGTTTGTACGAACCTCTTCTCTGCATGACAGATTCTTGAGGACATTCTCATGCTAGAAATATGTGAAATTCAGTCCCATTTCCTCTGGTATGTTATAGCTGTTCTGGTCACATCCATTTCCTTCACCCTCTTTTACCTTCACTCCTTTTGCTATCACTTCCTTATCATGAACTTCTGATGAAGTAAATTGTGCTTTGACTAAAACATACAAAAAAATGCAAATTTCTATGTCTGTTCCACATAATTGTGCCTCAACACAATTGTGCAAGGCTTGATTTTGCTTGTAAGGGATCCATTTGCACACAAAGACTCTCTATGCCTTGGCTCTTGTGCTCTATCGCTTGGAATGAATCGGAAACACCACAGTCCCTGCGTGGCTGTGCATTTCATTGTATCTCATTTCCGTGCTTCAGGTTTCCTAGCAAGTCATACTCTGTGATTTACAGCAAAAGAAAAATATGAGACTAATCTGTCAGCCCTGTCATTGCAAAACTGACACATTGTAATGCCTAGAGAATTGCCCCTAATCAAGCAATCAGTTAAATTGCAGTGTATTTAATTATTGGTAAACTTACCAGCTACTGTAGCACAGAGCAGTCAAAACCCCTTCAGAAATGATTTTTTTCCTTGGAAAGCTGTTTTCTTGTGTCAGGATAATATTTGCCATGTTCAAACGTCTCACCCTGGATTAGTAGAGTCTTTAACGCAGGCAAGGATTACTGCGTTATTTCAAAAACTTATTCAACAAATGCTGATGCCATGATGAATGGAAGCAGTATTTTCCTGAAATTCTGTGATATAAATCAAACCTCGAGGGAGACTAATATCATCCCAGGCTGTTCTGAAGATCATGAAGGGACAGTGAGGCTTACTTAGATGCTCTTTCATTTCAACCAGAAATCTAATTTTTCAGAACACTAGAACCAATCTCTGACAAAAGCTTTATACAAACTGCTTTTTTTTTTCCTGCCCCTGTGAAGGATTCCTTTCCAAAGAACACGCTTTTTCCAGCAAAAATGTTTCTGATCAGTTCCTGCTCACAGTCATGTCCCAAGCATATTTAAAGAAGGGAGGGGACGGACAGTATTGGCCACGAGAGAAAAAAACCAAACATCTGCAGCTTTATCTGTCAGCCAGACGCAGGGCACCCTGAAATGCCCCAGCTACTTGAGAGTTTAAAGATGAATCATGGCCACCTGGAACTGGCAAAGAGGGAGAGGGAAACTACCAGATTTAAGCATGAAGAGCCCTGCCGCAGGCTTGTATCCTCGCTCTGTGGCTAGAAAAGAAGCCTTTTATCAGCTGACGGAAGGCGTCCTTATTACTCCAGACAGAAGCTCATGAACCTTTCATTCCTAATCCAGGACTTTAATAGAAGAGGGGGAAAGAAAGGTTGGAAACAGGAGATAAAATGAAAATACCTTCTTAAATCCAAGTGATTAATAGATAACATTTTACTGAGGTTTTTCCTGTCTCCACCTGTCAAGTAAAATGCCAGTGGGTAGTATAGGGTGCTTCTCAGAGTGTAGGACTGAGAACTGGGAGACACAGATTTAGTGCTTGTTCATACTCACCTACAGAGCCTCCTGTGCTGCACTTCTTTTGTCTTCTTTTGCCACACAACAGGGAATTACTGGCAGAGGAAGAGTGGAATTGCCCCAAAACCTCTTTGCAGGTGAGCATGGTGGGTTGTCCTCGGCCATCCCTGGTATCTGCTGCATTCTTGGTTCGGGATTGCTGTCCCAAAGGCACAACAAGACCCAGCACCTAAAAGCTGAAGCCAGACATTGCAACAGAGTAAATAAGAACTTGTTATCTTCAGATCAATACTGGGTGTCTTCCTAGCCATGTACTGGTCAAACTTAAAAAGGTCAAAAACAAGGGAAATGGGTGAGTTTCATGTCTGCGATGATGTACCTGGAAGTGAAACTATGGGATTTAATATCCCTTCTGGCTTTAAGCTCAGTAGGGTTGTACTGCAGTACTATGATTATAAACAAGTCCTTGGTCAGAGCTTTTGCATGATTTCATGTAATACCATGGGGATGGGGCATGAGGAATTTGTCTTGGCAGGGGAATTCAGTCCCTCGGGATCCTGTCTTTTAGTCCCTTCTCAGAAATACTTCTTTTCTAAATGTCATTTTCTAAAAACTAAGTGCTCTACCTTTTTGGTGTGCGACGCTGACAAGGAAGAAAACATCTGGAAATTTCATTTAACAAACTTAAGAAGTATGACTGTTTTTTGGGGCTGCATGTTCCCACTGGAACACCTCCAACTCCTTACTCAAGGTTCTTTTTGTCTCCTCAGGGGAAAGAAACATTATAGCAGTACTGATGTCCTGATGGATTAGACAATTTCTTAATAATTAATGACAGTTTCCCTGTGCAGCTTGGTCAGCATCCCACTAAAGAGCACAAAACAAATGAGGTAACAACAAAATAGTTAACTGGTAGGTAATGCAGGGCAACAGCTCTGAGCCTCCTATAATTTTGCCACACACCTTCAGATTCCTAGTGTGGGAAGCTTGTTTAGGGCTGCATTTTTTTACATAGGTCATTAAAGACCATGAGGAAAATGAGCTGGAAATTTTGCTCTCGATGATATCCCCTGAGGTACTGTGATTTATGTTCCTTGAGTGCAATATACTGTAACCACCCTGCAGGCACTCCATCACTGCAGTGTGCTATCCCCCCAGAAGACAGATACATGGAGAGGGGTTTACTGCTTGCGAAGGAGAGCCAAGCCTCTCCAGAGGACAAGTCAGAGGAGAAGTCCAACCTGTTACGCTATGGAAAGACCTCTCAATTTCTCTCAGTTGAGTATATGGGGACTTAAGTTCAGCCTTCTACCCGAAGCCTTGTTTGCTGTTGCCTGAAGTGAACGAACCCCCAAGCAGAACACCTCACCCTGCCCATGCTGTCCTTGGGCCACACCTCCATCATTTCTGATCTCCTTCGGCAGCATCAGAGACTGGCACTCAGATGAAGAGACATAATATTGTCATCAGAGAGGCACTGCCTTATTAAATTATTAATGCACCACTGTTTTCCTGATGAATGTTACTGAGAAATTATTATTTGGATAAATAATAAAGTATACTTTATACATACATACATATATATGTATATATACTTTATATATAAGGATAAAGTATTAGGAAAATTTTTCAGAAGCATCAGACACTGGTTCCCACAGACTTTGGTTATACATTTTCACTCTTGCATTTAATTATTTGAAAATATTCTTCCATTGTTCGCCGTGAAGAACACTATCCAAATGGGATAACCAAGCACAAGTGGATCTGTTACTCACTGCAAAAGTTACAGATGAAGTGGAAAAAGGTTGAAATATTTCATAGTTGCTTTGCTATATCTTTGCCAAAAATAAATAAATAAGTGGAAACCAGGTACATGGTCTCCACTATTTCCCCACAGAGTGAGAAATACAGGTCATATACAGATTCAGTACTATGTAAGTAAGGTGGATAATTGAGTTTGGCAGGACTTGCAGGAATCTCTCTTACAGTGTTTAAGGAAATGTTCAAATTTAAATAGCGAACCATAGGTTATCTTATATTTTCCTACAGTCTTTTCTGAGCATTTGCTATATAATGGAAGCAGGAGAACTATTGAATCATCATATCCATTTATCTACTGCACTGGGTAAACACAATTAAAAAAAAAAAGAATTGGATTTGGAAATATTTTTATTCTGCTGGAGCTCACAGCTTCATTATTTATTTGTACAAAAAAAAAAAAAAATCAGTACTGGGATCTGTTTCAGCTGAAATCAAAAGTCTTCTAAACCTGGGAACAAATTCTGTGCTGAGTGAAAATTTCTGTAACCCCAGAGAAGCACATGGCTGGAAACCAGATTTGAGGCAGACCTCAAATCAGACCGCGTATAAACTTCTTATGTTGTGATCAAGTCCAACCCCAGTTTAGGATTAAGGTTATGAAATCCTAAAATTACATAATCAGAAATGATGGCAGCAGATAGTTTATCAAGCTGTCAGACAAAGAGGGCTGTTCCAGCTAAATCAGATGTGCCTTTATTTTAAATATTATTCCAGCAGAACTAAAGGATCTCTGAAAGGGAGAAGACAGCAACAACAGAAATTCAAGCTGCTAATAAAAAATAATAGGTTGAACCCTCAAGTATGGCTCAGGAAACTGCTGCTCTCAAGAGAGTTAAACATCAGCAAATGCAACTCATCTTCTGTGTGCAACAATATTCACCCAGAGCTAGGGCAGATCCCGTGACACCCAGCGACACCCACTGCCAGAACGTCTGTAAGGGCATGGGCAAAGCAACCTCTGGAAACATATTCTGGTTGCATTAAGGCTACCTGCCCTTCCTCAGCTCTGCATCCTGCGCTGACAGCATCACAGCCAGGTCAGCTTTTACCACATATTATTGTCCATATGAATCACCATTCTAGCTAGAAACTCACCTCACCATCTTCCCGTCCATGAGTAACCTACTAATAGGACATGCTGGGTGACATACAGTCCCAGGCTTAGGGTCTGCAACAGGCGCTGCCAGGCCACCCAACTCCACAGGCTGTAGGACGATGTCCACCAGCAACACAGCCAGCACAACCAACCTGTCACTTAAGGGAACGAGGTCCCTTCAGAGCTGTCATCATCCCATGACTGCAAACCAGGACTGGTGCTCTCGGAGCCATGTCTTATGGGTCTTGTGATTCTCAGCCCCTTGCACCTTTTGCTCTGTGACCACCAGTGCAGGAGGTTTGGCCACGTTTCTTCAAGTTTCTCAGTGAGTGTGGGATTCCCACTGAAAAGAGCCACCTTTTTTTGCCTCTGAAAAGATTTATCAAATTGTTTAGTATCACAGGTGCGTACACTGCCATCTCATGAATAGATGTGATCACTGATTAGACACTAATAAGAATTTCATGCTATTGTTCTGGCAAAAGTCGGTGCCACCAATTTTCTGAAACCATTGGGATGTTGTAAGCTTGGTAGGAATTTGATTAAACTGTCAGGGAATCTGAGCACTGCCACCAAAAAGCTCCCTGGTGCACTTAGTCACCTGTGGTTATTCTAATTAATCAGAATTACAGAATTGCTCAATCAGAATCAGAATTCCTTGTTCCTCAAGCAATACTCTGACTGACAACCTGAAAACACAGGAGACAGGGAAAAGGTAGATGCATCTGCAGATGGATGGATGGATGGACGGATGGACGGATGGATGGATGGATGGATGGATGTAAGCTGTTACACTTACTGCTGAGCCTAGGTCCCATTTGTGGCTGTAAATAGGCGTGAGCTGGCTTTAAACCGCTCAAGTACCAGGAGCACTATGGAAATCAATGGGGGCTGGGAAATCCCCTGTGGAAATTAAGTACACATTGCAGCTGTCAAGTAAATTATATATTGGGGCAATGCCTCCAATTACTCCTGATTTAGCTAGTTACAAGGTAATCTGGGTAGAGCTATATGACCTCACAATTTTCACAGTCTAAATATAATTAAGTATAATTAGGAAAAGATGCCAGCTGGTGGGTATAATTTAAACTCAGGTATCAGTTAAACCCATTGTAAATCAGAAGAGGACAGTGAGCAGCTCATGTCAGTCAGTTCTTTAATCTCTCCTTCACACTTGCTATTTGCTCTCTGTTATACACTCATCTTTGTAGTGGGCTGAAATTTCATACTCCAGTTTATCCAGCATTTACCTTTCAAGTCTTGCCAGTTTTACCACAGCTAACTAAATTCATGAGTTCTTGAGGCTGTTCTTAGTGTATTCCTGTTCTGAAGATGAACCCTGGTTGGTGGGTGCTGTCTCAGGAGAGAAAAGGAGATGAAGCACTGAACTGAACAGCATTGCCCCAACCTTTGCGATTTGCTGTAGCCTTCTTGCAATTGCTGTGTGCTGTCTTTGGAGAGTCACCAGCGCTGCTTTGCGACCTGCTTCGCCTTGCTCGGTGGTTCTTGTGCTCTCCTTCCCAGGGCAGGAGATTTGGGGACACGTACCCAACGCTAACCAAAGGGGCTAAAGGGGTTAATTCAAGTCATCTAACGGCCTTCCCTTGGCTGACTCGGGAGTGATGCTGGGAGGTTCATAATATGGCTATGTTCAGCCATCCAAGCCTGAACGATGCCAGTTCTGGGAAAAGGTTTGAAACCAGGGCCACGGATTAGAGCTGGGGGGACGTTCCCAGGGTAGAGCGCCCTGCGGCAGATCCTGGAGGAGCAGGGAGGAATGGAAAGTTTCTTTTGCTGTTCATCAGGCAGAATAATCACAGCTAGCAAGATGCAGATGACAAAGATGTGCCGTGTTCCCATGTTCAGGAAGATGCCTACTTCATAATTAAAGACTTTCACAGCAAGAAATATTGCACAGTGGATTTTATAGCGGTCTGTAAAGAAGCAGAAGGGCACGGTTTGCCTTCCAAGGTCAGCTGGGCAGCCTGTACCTAGGAAAATTGTCTAACTGTACCTGCTTTCTGCTTCCACCATCTAATGTCTCCGCACTGAGGAGCTCCCTTGTGAATCAAATCACTTATGGGACAAGGCATGGGATAACAGCTGGGGAGAAGAAAACGGGATGCTCCCAGGGTAGTCGTAACACATTTGTTCTGTAAGCAATGAAGCCTGGTAGCCCACAAACTGGTGTTTCATGGCTGGATTCTCTAGTATTTATTAAGGCATTTTTTTTTGTCTGAAGTCTCCCCCAAAAATTGCAATATTCATAATGACTCCTTCTTGTGTGTTTTCTCTGATGTCTACTTAGGGCTGTGATCATACTGCAACATAAACACTAACAAATTCCCTCCCCCTTGCCAGGCTACCTTCTGCTAAGGTTTGTCAGACATTAATTTTTTTCAGGAACTCTTCCTATCATATGAAATGGAATAAAACCAAAACTGACCATTTGAGACATAACCTCAGAGTTTCTTTACACAATAATTCCTATGGAGAATGAGCTGAAAGGTGAAAGATGTGAAATATCTCTGATCCCCTGAAAGCCAGCCTTTCTTTCTTACTTTTCAGGACACCTAAGGATTTCAAGTCTGGTATGGCAGCTGTGGCTTGCTGTAATACCTGGCTTTATCCACCCTTTTTCTTTCAGTACTGATAAACACTTGGGAATAGAGTGGTTTTGTAAGACACATCTACAACTGCCTGATGCAAAGGGATTCTTACTGGATTTTCTGGCTAGTATCACAGTCACATGAAGAAGAAAAACAACTGGACATTGAACAAAAATCCACATCTTTTCAGTCCCAGGAGAAGGCAAAAGATCATTTTGAGTGTCGCTGGGGCAGAACAAAATTAGCATTTATGACCCTTTTATTTTTTAAATTAACAAAAATTTTATTTGCTTCTCTACTCCTTTAAAAAAATAAAATTACTTAGAGATTTTGGAAAGTTTCTCTTTTTCTGGTTGTTTGAGAATTGCCTGATATTGCCCCAGATTAACAATAATCAGAATAAAGCTTTCTGCAAATGAGCTCAGGAAACTTTCCCCAGGACATCTCTCAGCCCATCCTTTGTGGACCACTGTTTTTGGCTTTCCTGTCTGTGGCTCTGCATCAGCAAGATTCGTGTGGCTTTCACTTGTCTTGGACAGGTGAACCTCCTCTGATCATCCATCACTGCTTTTCACTGAGTAACGTGAGCAGCAGCAGCGTGTATCCTTGTGCTGTAAGAAATAATGTAATTTCTAGTCCTTTATGGTGTTAGTTCACCAGATAAACTCAATGAATTCCCATAAGGACTCAGCAGCAGCTCTGGTCTGGGGTGGATTTTTTTCCTGGTTTGGGGTTTTTGGAGGGTTTGTTGTTGGTTGGGTTCATTTTATGGTTTGGGTTTTTTTCCCAAAAAAACCAAACAGTGGGTACGAGGAATCAATACTGGTGGGAGCCAGTACAGAATGGAGTTTAGGACAAGGAAAGGAAAGGATAAAGGAAAATCCATTCTGAGGACACGCCTGCTCCCACTTTCATTGGTAACACAACAATTTTTGGCTCAGACATACACAGAATAGGCTTGCCAACTACCCGCGCTGCTTCACAGTTTGCAGAGATCGTATGATGAGTTAGCCTAGCCCCAGAAAAGGCGAGATAAATGTATTCACATTTATCTAAAAACCAGTACATAATGAGATCGGTATATCATTAATTCAGGAATAAACTTAAGAACTGTTTTGATTTCAGAAGAGTTGCTCTTGACACACACCGCTGAAAGCTGCGTGTGCTGTTAAAACAGTCGGAGATATCTTTTTAAAGCTTCTGGAGGAATCCCTTGTGTTTTGTAACATAAAAATTATGCCTTAAATGAACTTCTGAAATCCCTGACAGAACCAAAAGACCTTATTCTCCTTCCATTTTCACTAGTTGAATTACTCACAGTTTATGCTGATAAAAGAGATGAGAATAAACTAACCCAGGTTGCGCACTGACACTCTCCAAAGACTCGTTAAGCTAATTGTGGCTTGTTCGCAGGGGCCTGATTCCAATCTCACCTCCCTGCCTCTACACCAGAGTAGCCAGGGTCAGAGGGCTTGTTTGATACACCCAAAGCCATAGAACCATGGAACCATAGAATCATTAAGGTTGGAAGAGACCTCAAGGATCATCTAGTCCAACTGTCCCCCCACCACCTATTCCCCACTGAACCATGTCCCCAAGTACCACACCCAACCTTTCCTTAAACACCCCCAGGGACGATTAAGATGAGTCCCAAGGAAAAGTACAGTATAACTGCAGTGCAGCACAGCGGCAGCTGTAATCCTTCCACACTTCGTTTGTTCCCCGTGGACACGCGAGCACTGTACCGTACGCAAAGCGCTCAGTGGGACCATATTTCCTCCGAAAATGTTTCTCACAGGAAGCCAAATTATGTTTCTTTATTCAACCCAGACTAGTTAAGTTTGCATTTGTAAAATGACTACCAATTTCTGCATGATTTTTTGCTCCTCAAAGAGAGATTTCTTATGGTATATCACATTGCCATCACATGCACAAATTGCCCACCCAGAACTGTGGCCGTTTAGTTACCGCAGCCTCGTGCACACAGGCCAGTTACTCATCTAATGGGGAACCAGTATCCATATTCTAACCATGCAAACCTGGCATGCAAATATGAACGTTAGTCTGAAATTCAGGATCTGTCTCTACTGGCAATTTTAATGCAAATAAACAAAGGTGACCTACTTTAGCACATCAGCTCTTCCCTGACATAGACGATTCTTCCAAGATTTTCTTTTTGCTCTACGTTAAAGTTTAATCTCCATTACACAAGTGTGACTATGGATCTACTTAAGCGACTTCAGCGGCTCTCGCATTGATCCCAATAAGAAGATTTGGCCTGTACCGACTCGCCCAATGTGTCATAGTGGATTTGTGACAGAAAAGAAAAGAAAATCCATGAGTCCTGATGCACTCCCTGCTGTTCTCCTCCTTACACAACACTTTGTTACAAAAAACTTTTTCTGGGGAAAAAAAAAAAAAAGGCGGGGAGGGGGGAGAGAGAGAAAAAAAATAACATCTTTTTGGTTGTAAGCCAGTTTTCTGTATCAGCACGGCAGTAGCGTGTGAAGTGAAGCAAGATTTCCTTATAGCACCATGTGACAAGGCTAATCAAAATAAACAGCCAAAAAATAAAGAAATTAAGGATGAGGTAGCAGACTGTGGGGAGAGCAGATGGTTATTTAAAATAACAGCAAATTTTCCATGCCGACTGCAACTATAGCTCTTGTCACAAAACATAGTTGTTAATGGCAAAAGAGAAGGCAGAAACATCATCAGGGTATTTTGTGGGGTTGGTGAAAGCAGAAGAACGCAAACTACATGGGGAAGAGGGAATTTTGATCTCTCCACAAAATCTGCCCCAACCGCCACGGCAAAGGCAGGGGAAACAGAAATGCAGCAGGTGGAAAGAACATCACACTGATCAAATTTGTCACACGATATAAAAGGTCTCTCACAAGCCCAGGGATCAGACACTGAGCTAAAGGGGAATCTTTTGTCTTCTCAGGAAAAGAAAACCACAGAAGGTGTACAGTAGTTTTAAACCCAGGAAAGAGGGTCCAGACCCTGAGAAAGGAGCTGGGGAGCCAGGAGTGCACTGGCAGTTTAGCTGAAGTCATGGTTCAGCTCCAGCCACTAGCAGAGTTCCTAGCCCCACGCACAGATCCACCACTTCAGCTCAAAGTCAGGGATTTAGCCGTGGGTTCTGCTAATCCTGTCACTTTACAAGCTCTTACTGGGAGAAATGGTTGTTGCTGTGGGTCAGCCCCAAACAGAGCCGTTCAGGTGTGTCAGGTTATTTTATCTTAACCTGAGCTCTCAAGGGATGGGGCAGCAACCATACCTGCCCTCCCAAGGACTTCCATCCCCATCTCGTGACGGCCCCTTCAGCCGGGCGTCAGCCACGCAGCCCAGCGTTACTCCGAGATACTGCCGCCTGCCCCTTGGTTTTCCTAGGAGATATCGCAAAGAGAGGGGCAGATTATTGCTAGGCTGCAAATCACATTAAACAACAAAATAAAAGCCAAGGATGGGTCCATTTAGAGACAGACAAGGGGCATGAGCCAGTTCAAACACGCTTTGCAGCCCCCAGATCTGTATCCGATGTTCAGGTGGCTCATAGACTTTCATTAGGAGCAAAACACTCACTCAAAGAGGCTTCTACTACCTCAGAAGGGCTCCCAGTCATCTGAACACCCTCCATTCATTTTGCAGATGTCGTTCCCCGGGCTGACTCCCTGAAAATTACCCTTGAAATGTGCCTGGTTTAAGAAAAAGCCAGAAAAAAAAAAAAAAAGAAGAAAAAAAAGCAAACAACCTCCTCCTGACATGACTGTTGTGACAAATTGAACTGCAGGAACAAAAACTTCTCGCTGTACAAACTAACTGCTTGACAACTGTGTGGGAAGGTAGGTGGGAGCAAGAGGGGAAGGTGGCTCAAAGCACCCAAAAAAGTCCATCTTTCTGTACTCCAGCCTGCAGCAGCTGCTGTGGGAAGTGCTCTGGAATAGCAACCTCCCTCTGCACATCCCAAATGATGCTACAGCACCAATCCATCTGCTCTTGGAGACCTGATCTTCAAATGTTCTGCAGTCAGTAGGAGCTCCAGGTCTGAATGACAAGGCAAAGAAGAGTTTAGCTACACGGTCTTCTCTGACCAGGCCATGGCTCACCCCAGACTAGGAAGGAGAAGACCATACACAGATTACCCCATCCTCCCCAGACCCATGTTCCCTATGCCTAAGCCTTCCACACTGATCTCCGAGTCTTTCCTAGTGAATTGTAAGATAATGTGTCTTTCTGGTTCTCCAGGAAGGACTCTGGGATGGAGGGACGGCAGGTGTTTCAACCCGCATCACTGTAGCTAAACGGGCAGACATCAATCTGAAAAAAAATCCTCAGATTTAAACTGACACTTGTTTCATGCTGACTGGCCACCACCAAGGGCATTCCCCATGCAGGCAGCACTGCGCACACTGGCCACTTCCAAGGGTCAGAATGTTCCACCAGCATGTTCATTTTTTTTTACAAATTCAAATTGAAATGTGTTGCTGAAATCCCAGGTAAAACGGAGGGACGCAGCTTCCAAGAAAGAGAGGATGGTGCCAACCAGCTGCCAAGCAGCATCTTGGGCATCTCGGATTCAACGGAGGGGACCTGGAATTGCAGCAAAATTGCGGATTGCCTGCAATTTCTCTCTGCCTTGGTATGAGCTGTTTGAAATTTGCCCAGTGTTGTCTCCGCTAACTGTGAATTCATTGCTGGCCCTCTGGCAAGGAGCGCCAGCAGATTGCCGTTGTACCACCAGCCTGTCCCCTGGGACCAGCCATCCAAGTGGGGCCAGCCGAGCAATGGTATCAGCTCAACAAAAGTCACCTCTGCTTTTATAAGTTCACAGAAAATACCTGTTTCCTCCTGAGCTGCTAAATCTAAACCACTTTTACGGTGAATTCCCCTTTAAGCCTGAATAATAAAAATAATAATCAGAAATTGCAGACAAATTGCTTCCTCTCTACAGTTAAAACTTTCAGAAGTGAGCTGTCAGCACATTGAAAGAACGGAAAGCAGCCGGCTCTGCTCTGTGCTATTAAGTGTTTTTAGCACACCAGACACTTCAGGATCTTGGCACAGTGAGCAATATATGCAGAAGAAGCATCTTTTCTGTCTCCTGCAGAGGAGGGGGAAGTAGAGGGACAAAGCCTCAAAAGCTGGAGATGACGGCGACGCAGGCGATGCAGCTGAACGCTTTTTCCAAGGATGATGGGTTTCCATTGAGCTCACCCCGCACATCATCTGCCGTTTTGTTGGCCGTGCGTGGCACCCACCCCGGTCCATCCTTCCGCATGCGGGAAACCCCGCCAAGGGGCTGTGTGTTTTAAAGACATGGATACAGCAACACAGCCCTTTCCCTGCCACCTGAGCACTGGCTGTGCGACTGTGTCTATCAGAAAGGTGGAAATCACCAGTTTGGATCCCTCCCAAGGCCCATTTACTCCACACGCCTTCTCTGACAGTGGCAGCACCAGATGCTTTGGAAGAAAGAGAAAAAAAGTCCCTGGAGTACTGCAAGCTGGGCAGTCCCTCAGATCTGGGAAGGCATCATCTGCCTTATGATCTGCATTTTCCCATCCTCCCGGATGGTTTTCTGCCCCGTCTAATGTAAATGTTTGTGTTTTCCATGACTGTGAGAAAGGTTTTCTAGGAGCTATTTCACTCCTTCAGCAGAAAAGAAATAGGGTTCCTGAGCTTTCCGTTGAATGGCAGCTTCAGATCTGTTGCATCAGGCTTCTCCTCGCTCAGCTACATCTCAGTTCTTGTCTCACACAACTTCCTACTTAGAAATACATTTAGCAGCTATCTCAGCCACAGAAAGGACAAAGGTAAAGGCTTATTGCCTGCCCAGAAACACAAAGATGTTCATCTGCCTATCCTGATAAACTACTGCAGCTGAATAGCAAATGAAATTAAAACATTTTTCTAATTCTCTTCCACCTAAGTGATCATCCTTGCAAAAATTAACTGTGTGGATGCTCACAGTATTGAAGATCACGGTCTGCCCAAAGGTGCTTTCTGAAGAAAAAGTCACCAATTCCTGGTGACGGGACTTTATACAAGATCCTTCTGCAGCAGTATCTAGGTGAATTATAACTCTAAACTTCCTCAGAATTCATGCATCTTTGTACTGGCTTTGTACACCCTTTTCTTTAAACTCACTGATATTAAGCAACCACTTTATATCACCCCTCATCAGCACAGTGTCTGAACATTTCCCACATAAAAACTGAGAGTGAATAAAAACTTCAATTAATTCTATTTCTTGCACGTTGGAGTAAAACCTTAGCGTTGATGGAGGTTTTAATTTTTTATTTCAGATGTTATTATTTCTTCTTCATTTAATATTGCTTGATTAAAAGGGACTTATTGAAAAGCAATGTTGTTTCCCAAAGCTGCTTGCATTTGCTGGGACTCAGGGTAGGATGAATCTCATCACCAGCAGAGAGAACAAGGGTATTTCCAGGGTTATGATAAGCAGGTGGGAAAATTACATTGGTAATCCAGAGCAGAATCCCAGAACCCCAGCTTGTAAAGTAACTGAGGACAGTTAAAAGGACAAATGGCAATAAGCAAAGCTTTAGGAGAGCTGGCGGAGTCCGTGTTAAATCCACTCAGGAAGCCCTGTCCCCTGTGTGTCACGGGCAGATGTGGTGAGTCACCGTGCTGCTGCCGGGGAAGCAGAGCTATAGATACATACATATGTATCCTAATACCCAATTTTCTGGTTCCTGCCAGAGCATTTGACTAGAGCTTTTTAGTCTATTTAATTCAGTTTTGCAAATATATCCTACCTCAGTGGTCTAATGAAACAAAAGGTTATAGCTTTCTATTGCCGAGGGCCTTGAAATTCAGCACGGCAGCTTCATTACAGAATCAACTTATCAGATTACATTAAAGTCCTTCAGATTTAAAAAATGAACACCTGGTGAGCTTCTGTATTACATTTCCAAAACTTCTTGCATTTAGCAGCGTTTTCAATAAGTTTATTTGCAAATTAATTGGCAGTGTGATTAAATTCTTATTCAAGTACTCTATACAATGGTTCAAGCACCCATGTGAATATGTACTGAAACATAACTTTAGACTCACTACAGAAGCAGAACATGAACAGTGACTGGCAATATTTGCTTTTTTTCTTTTGAAATTAAAGTTCTTGCCAAGCTTTACTACCTCAAAAAAAATACACGCTTCTGCCTCTAATACCCTAACAAATATTTGATTTGCATCCAGACTTGAAGGTTATATTGTGAAGTACAGCCCCAGAAGATATAATGGAGGCTATTGCCATGTTTACAAGCTCTGACCTTATTTTTTAAAAATGGAAAGTATTTCCATCTAAGGTTTTTTTGTCTGCAGGCCCCTGGCTTCCTCAGTGAAGTACCAGCCAGGTAACAGGTTTATTGTCAAACCATCTGGCCGCAAGGGAGCTGTGTACTTAAAATATGTACCAAACATTGTTTTTCCCTCTACCTACAGGGTCTAAAAAAAAGGAATTCACCAAGAAACAAATTCTCCTGTTCACTGTTTGGATTTCTTTGGGTGGCTCCTGCTCAGTGCCACCTCTCCCACCCATCACAGGAACCATGAGGACCAGAACTGGCAGGTTTTCACAAGGGAGACACCCAGCTCACTCGTGGGACAGAGCAGAGGTCCATCCTTTTTGCTCAGGTGGGAGGCTCGAAAGCTCAGACTCCCCCTCTTCTTTGGCTTTGCCACTTAACAAGTAACCCCTCTGTTATTTGTTGGATGATAGCAGGCATCATTCTGTGCCTGCTCACAGAAAGATGTGCAAAAACATCTAATGCCCTCTGGCTGTAAATTAAATCAGTTAGTCTGCAACACATTCCTCGTAAACAGACGGATCAACACTCCACAGAGGTCTGTGGAAAGTCTTCACTAATTTCACTAAATTCCATGCTGGGATGTGGCTCCTTCTGGAATTTGGCATGTTGAGGTCATACCCATGTCTGATGCCACCGAGCACCACCAGCACTTCTGTGCCAGCCCTGCTGGCGGTGTAAATGCAGATAACAATCAGCAGCCTCAGACTACACAATAAAACAAGTGATGTTAACTGCCCATTAAGCCTGATGCACAGTACTTATCTTCCCAATTAAGGGAATAATAATATTCCCCTAATAATAAAGTAGATTTGGATTCTTGATTTCAACAGTTGTCGCTGCCAGAGCTCAGGTGCCAAAGCCTGAGCCAAGCCTGCTCCTTGTTTTTACCCCCAGGCACCTGAACTGGCTGATGCCACCAGTAGCCCCCATGCAGCCCCAGGAAAGCAAAGGCAGAACTGCTCTTCCCACACCAGGGCTTCAGTTTTGCCTGGTGAGATGATTCCAGCGCAAGGTTGCCAGCGTTAAAGCCAGTTATTTTCACAGCACAGCCACATGCAGCACTTTGTCCCTTCCCCCTGCACACCAAACTGTTGTTATCTCAGCGCTGCGTCTGATTAACATGCGCGTGGTGCGTATTTGTTATAGAGAATGCAAAATCACTGTCTAGGAGGGCTTTATAACTGAAACACCGCGTTCTCGGCAGGGGAATGGAGGAGAGGTAAGGTTGAAAACGGAGCTGTGGGAATACCTGAATCCTGCTCCGCTTGGATCTTTAGTGCGGTGTTAAAAAAAAGGCAGTCATGGGTCTCCTTCTGCTGGTTCACTGTGAAAGACTGAGGGGTTCTTATCCGTGAAGCCTTTGAAGCTCCTCTATGGGTCTGTTATTATTAAATTTTAATTATTACAAATTATTTTAAAATCCCGTAAGGAGGCTTTGCTGTCTACAGCTTGTTTGTGGTAAAAACTGGAGAAGGTGCTTTAGAATGAGCTTCCTGCCAGTAACAGTCCAGCAGCACCAGGAACACAACGCACTGCCATGGGATAATTCGTACCAAATCAGAAGTCAGATCCCGCTCTTCCCAGCAGAATCCCTCCTAAAACAAGCCTCCTCCAAGCAGGTTTGTCACCTTTTGCGGCCATTCATTTGGAAACCCCTCGCAGCGCTCAGATAAACCAGTTACAAGAACCTCTGATGCCCTCTTTAATAAGGTATCACACAGAAACGGTGGGACACAGCACCCGCTGCCCATGGCACAGCATGCAGGAAAAGGAGGGGGCAGCACATGCAGGAAAAGGAGGGGGCAGCAGTCACCTCCAAATCCCCGAGAGCCTCAGCTGTACCCATCAGCCAGGGCAAGGCGTGAGGAGCGGTCCGCAGGCAGGGACCGCTGAGGACCACACAGCCTGCTGCTGCAGAAATGAAGGCACTTCCAGGGGCTCTTTCCACAGGATTGCTAACACAACAAAGGGGACTAAAAATAAGTGTTTTGCCTGGAAAACAGCAATCACAGGCAGTTTCACTTAAATGCTGTGAAACCAAATATTTTCCACTTATGATTACAGCCCATAATGGCATTTCCTAAAGGATCTTACTGTGCTGCTGACATAGACTAGAAAGGAATAGGACAGTCCCAGTAAAGCCTGATGTCCAGTGGGTTGCTGGAAATAATTTACACTCAGTTATTCCCTGAACAGCCTGTTCTGCAGAAACAAGCCACCTCCTTGGCTACATCTCTTCGTCTTGCCGTGGCCCTCCACATGCAGCTCAGAGAAACACAAGAGTGCTCAGGCAAAATATTCTGCCAAACTTAGTCACAGACTCACATATAAAGACGTGTGGGATTAATTATACAGGAAAAGTTACACATCAGGAGTCAGAGGCCTGGGGCATTATGGTGAGAAGAAAATCACAGAAAATCAGAAAGCTTGTTTTCGTTAGAGCGGGGAAGCACAGCGTGTAATCGTCATTCTTACTGCACTTCACCGGAGCCAGGGAGGCTGACACTAGCACCTCTCTTGCAGCTTCTGTTTCAGGAGGTAACCCTGCACGTATCTCAGGGCTCTCGGACAAATTCACCCCTGCCATCTCAAACTAACGCAGCACCATCACTGCTGCTCCTTCTAAACCCCCAACAAAAGTGCTTCTTTTCTGCCAAAGTTGCTCTTATGCTTTATGAGAAGTTCAAGAAAACTGTAAGGAGAGACTAAAATCCCAATCCAAGCTCCCTTCTGAAACTGATTATTTCCACAGATCAGACATTTTCAACGTGTTTGTAGCTTTAAAACAGTTTTGCTCCAAACACTTCCAGCTATGTAAGTGTTCCCTCTGTGCCAGTATTTCTTCCTAGAGGTAGATGTAAGCGTGAGGACTAACATCAGATCTTTTCTGATGTTTGAGAAATTTGAGCCCAGGCTCGAACTGCCTGACGAACACCTATTCCAGCAGGAATACCAGCCAGAGGAAAGCATGGTATGGCTTGTACTGCCACAGAGACCCAGCATCTCTTTCTGTTTGCACTGCTGGAATCGGGAGTAATTCCAGTGACTGAACTGAGTAGATTTAGTCCAGTGTCACAAAATAAGCGATCACCATCGTGTTTAATTGCCTGCTGTTAAAGCACTGCCTGTTTGTAACTGTGGAGAACAGGGAGCAGCACATACTGCGTGTTCATTGTGCCAGCAAGTTTGTGATTTTCATTTTCTGGAAATATGTTTGTCAACAAATTTCCTTTTATGAACCTGAATACTACCTGTATTAGAATCAGGAGCTTCAAACAGCTGTTGTCAGGATTCATTTTATAAATTAGTCTGGAAGACAAGCATAAAGACACCTAATCAGCAATCCTGTCTAATAAAATTTATTAGAAGAGCACAGTTATGCATGAGCTCTCCTTGATCATGGTGAGAGCAAATAGAAACTGCTCTGAATTTGAACAAATTAGAAACAATCCCACCAGGGCACAGAGATAAAGTAATATACAGATATGAAAGGTGGGAATAAAAGCCAAATTGGAAAATGAGATGATTATTTCTCTTAACAACTCAACTAAGCTGATCCAAGAATAACTTAAAAAAATCGAAGTAGTGAATGCAGCTCATTATGTTCTTGGGTTCCTCTTCCACAACAGACTGTAGACATAGAGGAAAATTCATCACCTCTCCCTAACACCCCCACCTGTGCTGAAGATAAATTACACCTCTGCGCGTGGGTACATAAAGAGCTGCACACCTTATACGTGAAGCTATTTTCTAAGGGTCGAAAAGTCCCTGTTTCATCCCACCTTTGATCATGGAGAATATTCAGACGGAGTCAATCAGACTCTCCTTCAACAGAGAGAAATTAAATGACTATAGTAGCAAGACTCTTTAAAACAGCTTTAGAAACTGCTGTACACAAAACGGGGAGAAAGCACTACTTTCCGTGTCATGCCTGTGTTTGAAAGCCACCACAGATCGTTGGAGCTGGACGCTGCCAGAAAGGCAGCAGCAGATTAAATGTCCTGTGCAAGAGCAGAGCTGCTGAAATGAGAACACCATCCAAACCACCTCTGAAGATGAAAGTTTGGAAGCTGTATAAGGACAGCAATCATGTTAGACCCAGGGCTAACTCTACCTCCCTGCTTCTATCACTTTCACTGATGAAAAATCTTTCCCATAAAAAAACCCAACTATGAGACTAGTTTAAAGGGGATCATTTAGCAAAGGCAGTGAATGACCAACCCAGCATTTTACATTTGCTGCAAACATTATTTTTTCCAACTCTCATTTTCGATCTTTCTCTTTGTTGGCTATTAAGCATTTGGTCTTCAGGCTAAGAAATAAAAGGGAGGACAGCAAAACCAGATATAGGGAAAAGAAATTACAGTATGGGAAAGCTCAGCATAAAAGGGAATTTCTGAGAAACTCAGCTGATGAGTAGATTTGGAAAGTCCTTGCACTCAACAGAGCTGGATGATTTTGTCCTCTGACCAAGGTCAGGTGGTTCTTCCAAGGCCACACAACTCTTCCTTTAAAAGCAGCAAACAAAACCTTGGAACATGCAGGTTCTCTTCTAAACTTACCACAATTGTAAATATTTTCTACTGGAGACCTATCCAGTCAAAAGAAAAATTGTGGTAATTATGTTTAACATCACCAAAAGTAGAAAGCACTTCAGGTAATAGCTTCCAGGGAGGGGAAATAAAACACTGGGAATAAAGCCATCCTTTTAATCTTGTAAATATTTATTATTATCGCACAGGCAATTCAGAATTCTGGTGTGTAATGTTAATAGGAGCCATTATAGTTCACCTGAGCCCCCAATTTCCTACTGTTAAAGCAAAATGGATTATTTTTTATTCTTATTATTTTCTTAAAGTACATTGTACTCTATTACATAGGAAGATGTGTATGGATTCCAAATGAACTTTCATCTGCTTCTAATGGTGAATAAAAGAAGCAAAATTTTGGAAAGTCAGAAATACAGTGTGATTGAACAATTTTTATCTCAGGACGGCTAGTGAACCTAGGGCCTAAGTTAGTATCTCTGAAGGTGCTGCAAAAAGAATATTTGATTTTTTTTAGGCTTTGATGTCTCACAGCAGCAAAGAGAGCTGGGAAAAAGGTGTGCTCTGAAATCCTTGGGATTAGCTCTGATGTATAGTAATTTTGGCACATAGATTAAAGACATCAAATTTTCCTTCACAGGTATACAGTCCCTCAAACACAAAGTGCACAGATACCTGAGCTGAGGCATGTGAGTTAACAAACCACCCCTCAATCAGGATGACAGTAGTAGTTAACAAATGCACCGATCCGTGTGAGCAAAGGGTCAGCTTTGCCTCTGACACCTTGTCAAATCTGAAAACCAGCCAGTGAAGGAAGATTAGAAAAAAAAGGAGGATTTTTGTCATCCCTAATTCTCTTGACCACGCCGTAGCATGTCGTCTGTGTGCTGACGGATCTCCAGGGCCTAAGAGTCAAGGATAGATATAAAGTGGGTGGCCAATCGCAGAGCTCTGACATTCCCTAGGATATTGTTAAATTACTTCTCCAACTCCAAGAGGACAATCTGCAGCAAATGCTACTTCTTTGCTCCCTGCTCCTAATGGCTTCCTAAGGGCTGATCCAAAGTCCTCTGAAGCCAGGAGAACCCCACAGACATCGGTACATTCTGTATCAGCACTTCCTTTGGGCCGTGCAAGTCCTTTTCTAATGGGAATGTAAGAAAAGCATGAGTAATTCAGCTCATCAGCAGAGACTGTTTTAAGAATGGGATAAGAGCAAGAAATACTTGATTACTCTGACATGAACTGGAGGATGAGTCAGTAGCACCAGGATGTGTAGGGGGGATCCAAAGCCAGCCAAAGCATTCTGTGCACCCGGGTATCAGTATCATGTCTCACCTTCCTGTTCCGATCTATATAGTCAGTGAGATTTTAAAACTATGTATGTCCCCCAACACACATGATAAAACCAAATAGATATTTTCTTTATAAGTTTCTCACATAGTTAAATGATGAAGTTAACTATTATGAAGGAAATTGGGGCCTTCCTAACATTTAGAAAATTGCTTAAATCTGTTACTTTACCTCTGATATTGTGTCAAGAAGCATCAAACCAGCATGAACGGCAGAGGCAATTGAGAAATCCTGAATAGGAGGAGAAGTTCTGTCTCTTTCCAAAGAAGCTTACAGTCGCAGCTTGCTGCGGAAAGCTTGAAATGTGCTAACTGGCTTTGTAGCTAACACGACTATGCAAAGTAGATGATAGTAATTGCGCTGCCCTGCCATCACTTACAATGGCATCTGCTCTCTTTCAATTTTATGTAATTTTCACTGAATTTAGGTCCGTCAGGTTGCCTTGCCATAGTATTCATGTGAAAATGAGAGCCTCATTCTAAGCAACTGATACAGTTGAAGAAACAGGAAATGTTAAGGCTGCCATCCATTATGTAAAGGGAGGAAGATTATCCAAAAATGCAGAGATAAAACCAATTTAAATGTTCAAGTTTTCCATTCCAGAAAAAAAATTGAGGCCATTCTAAGTAAGAGGTCTGTACATCACAGCTGGCCTCAGAATACTCTAACATATGTGCTCAGATGGGAATTATGATACACATGTAAAACTGAGTACAGACCTGGCCCAGCAAGGAATGCATTCTGATAGGAGTCTGAGCTGGAGTTTGGAGCGAACACTCACTTCGGCTAGCTTGGAACAGCGACCTTGGGGGAAAGGCTACTGAGCGAAATAAAGAAGGGATACCGCAGGACCAGTAATTTCAAGATGAACAGTGATCTTAGCAAAGTAATCAGCCAAGTCAGCCTGTATCAATCCACTATAAATTCCTCCAACACCGGAGCTGAATTACATAGTGCTCCTAGTCGGAACCAGTGCGGGAGGCAGTAATTAGAATTTTGGAGTGCAGTAGAGAACTGCTGACCCACTGGGCAGGTTTACGCAGTCTCTCATGAAGGTAACATACATAATTTGCCAAACTTCTTAAGCAGTGGCTCATTGGCATCACTGACTTCTACATCAGCTTATATCCTCTCAGTACAGTTTACAAAATCACTGAGTTACGGTATCCAAGGAGCAATGCACTGAAATGAAGTTCTGCCTGCTGAATCAGAAAACAAAAAGTGGCTAAGCGTATTACCTTGGTGATATTGTTAGCCGTATCTGTTCCTTTTTAGAGGAACAGATTTTTATATATCTATTTTTATTTTATTTTATTTTTAATATAGTGATGTCAGTCACGACAGTGTTGTCTGCAGCCCTTCTTTAAACCTGTTTGTTTATTTGAGGTTTTTTTTTTCATCCTGAGTTGCCCTAGGCATGCATATGGTGAAAACTGACATTTCGTTGGCTATGAAGATGGAAACACTTCCATGTTTCAGATCTAATCCAAATGCTTTAAATTACTGATATAGTTACTTCGGCATTTTTGTGCTGTATAAGAAGGAGTAGCTGGCTTTGAAATACGTGCTGTAAATTACAATAACAACAAAAAAAAAAACACCCAAAAAAAAAGTCACAGGCCTGAAATAGAGTAACTAATTGTCTCCTGTCTCCTCTTACAGGTGTCTCCTAAACTGCCAAATAAATAGAAAAAAGAATATATCCACCTTCACTGGAATCAATGGATTTTTCCCCCTTGATTATCACTGAGGCATAAGACAACTTTTTTTTTTTTTTTCAGTTGGTCTGGTTTAGTATTATTAAAGACAGCGGTGGATGCATTGAGAACGGTGAAGGACAAAACTCAGGGACTTTAGGAAACACCAGTTGCAGTTGCTTGTGTTCCAGGACAGTAGCATCTGTCTGATTGAAGGCAAACTGTCCCATGTTAAGAGCATCTCCTACCAATAGAACCACTGCAAATATACTGATGATTTCAGAGAATTTGGTTTCTTCTCTGTGTGATGGACTTCACCTCATACCCAGCAAGGAATCTGGCTCAGCAGATAAAGCTCCATCATCAGATATGTTGGTTTATCAAGCATCTCCTACTATGAGTAATTATATTCTTTGCACATGAGGATAAACCCAGAATTATATAGCTCTGGTTTTATTCTGTAGATCAAATGCAGGCTTGAGATTCTGAAATCAAACCAGAAGTGTTTGTAAAACAAAACAGGCCTGTTCTCCGTGAGTAATGAGGAAAAAAGATCCTGTTACTAGCACTTTGTGGTCTCTCTTTTTTCAGACACATGCTGAATCTGAAGATGTATTTCTACAAATCAGACAAGTTCAGACCTTCTTGGACAGGTTAGGCCTGGATGGTGCTATTGATTTACCAGCGCCGTGAGCCAAATTTCAAACTAACCTGCTGTTTTCACAGCTCTCTGTAACAGTGGCATGGCCCGGCCGGCTGCAGCTGCAGTTTGTTCCCAACACCTTCATGTCTGCCAACGCATCGGCTCCGTCCTAGGAAGCAAGGCTAAACGTCCCCCAGACGATGTAGCCTAATGGATGATGCTGAAGGGCACTTGTGAACACTCTCAGGTAGTCAAAGAATGTCCTAAACCCCTGACTTGTATAGTTCTGTCAAGGTTTGTACGGGCTTAGAGGAGCACACGTACTTCATGAAAATCTGCTGCCACCCTCCGCCACAGTGAAAGGCTGAGGGCGGCTTCATTTTAATGTCAGGGTTTAGTGCTTGTCTGCTTCCCTTCTGAAGACCCTTTGTGTTTATGCTGGCTCTTTTTTTATTTTAAAGAGTAGTATTACCGTTTTGAAAAAAAAGAGAGAAGAAACACAATCACAACACTGACGCTGTCCAGGAAGGGGGTCCCCTGTAGATTCATGCTGCCCAGCCAGGACAGTGTGAGTTTATTTAGGCAGGCAGGCTAGGCGCTGTCAGTAAAAATTCCCTTCAGTAAGACATGCTACGGTCTTCTGATGCTGGCTGGGGGTAACCAGGCACTCCTGAACTGATTCTTCTGCTCACCTTGAACTCGTTCATTCTAAATCCACTGGTTCTTCTTTGCGGATCTCTCTAAGCCTGGAACATGATGCGTTTATTAAACTGAAAAATCAGTAAGATGGCTTTTCCTTCTCCAATCCCCACTCTGCACTGGGATGTTTTGAAGTGTAACAGCAGCAGTAATGAATGGCTCTGTGTGTGCTTAGAGATGATTATTTGCACCGTTTTCAATCTAAGGCTTGCCATCTGATGCCCATCTAATATGTAGCTTCTCTCCGCTGGGAGAACAAGCACAACTGATCACAAGGGAAAAGTTCAGTTCAAGAACATATGTCTCAGCAAACAGCACATATCCTCTGTCTAACAGCTGCTTCCCTCTTTGCTGCTTCACACGCACCCCCTTCTTTTGAATTAAATTCCATATTTTTACTCCCATAAGAAGCCATGCAGGCCAGATCTGAGAGTGAACTCCCCATTCAGTGTTCTTGCTTAAAATAATCAAACACAGCTTTTTGTTAAGAACTTGGGGAGAAAGCTGGGATGTATCTCCTTTCCAGTTACTGGAAGAGGCAATGCTGCTCTCAAGGACTTGGTGATAAGACTCCAACAACAGACAGGGTTATCTTTCTGGTTCTTGCTCCTTGGCAGGTTTAGTGGGGATAAAAGCAGGTCTGTATCAAAATACCTTCACTGATTTATTACAAGATGTGCAAAATGACCAAGCTCCAATTTTTGGACAATTCCCTACGCAGCCCTGTTAGGCAAAACTTTGTACAGATTTCACACTGAAAGAATGGGTTTTGAAAGTTCAGGAAAAGCTTAAGATTCAGATCAGAGCTCCTCATTTCAGGAGTTTCCTCACCAATCAGGAAGGATATTATATTTGGAAATACTGAAATATGCCAAGGCAATAAGATTACTTATCTTGCAGGAGGGTTTCTGGACCTGAGAGTAATTTGGTGCAGCACTAGGGCCCAAACATATGTACTTCTGCATGTAAAAACTACGCATGCAATGAAATTGGCATAACCCACTAGCTAATTACCCAGTTGTCAAAAATTAAACCCAGCTATGGTTAGTGACACGCACATCAGTGACCACTGAGCACATCCATCAGCTTTAGCAGGGACCCGTGTCCATGGTCTTCAGCAACCCACAGCACTTCTCTTTCTCTGCAATTTCTGTAGAACCAAGCGGGCAATGCGCTCTGGGGCTCTCGGGAGGTTCCATTCACCGATGTAAGAAAAATTCTGCTAGATTCTTTATCAAAGACATACTAACACCTCACCTCCCTGTTCCAGCATAGGTTAAGTGACTGTGTTTAACAGAAAAAAAATGCAGATTATATTCTTTTACAAACATTCATGTGGCACACCAGAAATTATCGAGGATTTGGAATGAAGTTTTTACTCTGTTAAGGGCACTAACACATGGTGTTCTGAAATAATGACAGAAATAGTTGCAGCCATATTGCTTATCCCAGAAATCCAGCGCTTCTAGAGAGAACGCCAGGAGTGTTTCTCAGTTGTTGCAACATCTTAGGAAAATCAGATTGTCTCTCCAGGGTGACTCGACCTGATCCAGCAAAGGGCTGAGCACCCTTAGTTGATATAATAGGCAGCCAGGATTCCGAGGCTGAAAGCAGCCTAAGGGATGGGAAGAAAAAGTGAGGAACTAAATTGTGTATGCCTTATACAGCTGATACCTGTTTAAAACCAGAAGGAAGATTTAAACTTGAACAAGAGAAGGGTAAAATTCTCAGAATCTGAAAAATCTGTTCAGTGAGGGGGAAAAACCCCTCTAAAATTTAAAGAATCTGGTCTGAGTCCAGGGAGAGGATGCATGTGGCATCACTATAGGCTCCCATCTGTGCCCCAGAGGCACAAGACAGACAAGGAAATTTAGGCACAGGGAAATGTATTTGTGATTGAAACAAAACAGCAGATAGCGTATACTCTCCCTGTTGAATTAACATTATTCTACTGAATTATTTTCATATGCTATTGTACTTTCAGAGGTAGCCATATGTTTTTTCACATTCTGTTTCACACGCTACTTTTTTTTAGTCATCAGAACTTAATGACATAAAAATTACTATCTGAGTTGACACGGTTATTCCCTCTTGATGACAGTCTTTAAGTAGAAGCATAATGTGACAGATGACTGCTGAAGCTCAACGTTTCACACAGATTAAAAATAATTTTTTTAAAAAAAAGTATTCCTGCAAAACTTTGAAAACTATTCTGTGGGGGAACAATTTTTCCACTCTGTAATTTATTTGCTTCTCTTTCTTCCTTCACTTTTCTACGCCTAGAAACATGTGTATGAAAACAAGAATTTAAGTCATTCAGGAACTCATTTACCCCTGCTGTGCAGTCATCACAGGAAATCATAACCCTCTCTTTCGGCAGCAGCTGAAGACTAGGTAGCAGCATAGATCAAATAAACATTGGAAGATTAAACGTTCTGAGAGCCAGACTGGATTTAGGACTGGATTTAACTGGAAAAGCATGCAGACTTGTGTTCAAGATCAGCAAAATCTTGTTGATGTAACCTTTTGGCTCAAAATGAGGGAAGCAGTGTGAAGGCTGAGCTGTGTAATGGCAGGGTCAGCGCCAGCAGGACGTGGGCACAGGGTGACAGTAGGCAGAAGAAATATTTCTGGAGATTCCTGTAGCCTTGATGTGGAAAAAGTCATTCCGGCAAGATGTCTGTCGCTGCAAATGAAGCTCTCACAGAAACTGTTATTCCTTGAAAATTTCAACAGCACCTAAACCAGACTGGAGACTCTTCCATTTCGAGAGGCTAGCCTGAACCCCGCTGGAAAGGAGGATTTGTATTCAGTCATCCATCCCCCGGATCCGCACCACCAAGGCGTCACACGTGAAGTTTCGGGTTTGGCTCATTTCAAATGTTTACTTAATGTTAGATTAATCCGGTTTGGGTATAAGCATTACGTCAAGCCCCAAAGAATGATACGAGCCACGTTAATTCAAAGGTACAGAAAGTTTTCTATTTCAGAAAATTCCATCCTTCCCTTCCCACTTTTTATTATTTGGATAATTTGCATGAAAATAACATCTCTTTGCTTGTGAGGTTTTGCCCCCAGTGCTTTATGATTCACTCGGAAGACTCGTTCTTTGCGTATGATGTCGTTGTTGTTTGCTACTGAAATAATCTAATGTCACAAAAAGGATTAAGATTTCAACTGAGGAGTAAGCCATAGGAAAACCTGATCACCTAAGCAACAGAAGGCCCGTTTCATGCCTGTGTGTCTAATAATACCTAACAAGGCAAAAAACCCTGTTACCGAGGAAATGATACGTTCTTTCTTCCCAAACAAGATGTGTTTTTTATGCCTTAAATGATGGGCAAAGCTGGTGGGTCCTGCATTTTTCAGGCATGCCAGGCGCAGTTATTTGTAAAGCATCAGCGTCAGGCTGATACAAAACGATCCCGCTGTGACAAGGACGAGCAGTCTGGGGGGTTCTGCAGCACTCGGGACCCTTCCCCAGCGCCATCTCCCCCCCGGGCAGCTCCTTGTGCCAGAGGAGGATGGGCCGGGGGGGAGTGCGGGGGCAGCCCAGGGCCAAGCCTCCGACCCAGGGCCACCTTCCCACCCCTCCGCTTATCTCAAGGGTAGGACAGGCCTAAGGAGGCCATTTGGGACGGCGGCGTTGCGTTGCCGCCACAATCGGCTCAAGAAACTCTGAAGCTTGACAAGGGTCGATGAGGAACACCTCGGAGGCCCCCAGCGGCCCCGTCCCCCCCGTCCTTGAGGGGACGAGCCCCGTGCCCGGCTCCCGCCTATGGCGCTACCAGCGCGGTGCGGCCTGACCGTGAGGTAAATCCCCCCCCACACCCCTCGAACCGTCCGTCGCTCCGAGAAAAAACCCACAACGCGCCGTTCCGCCGCCTCGCCCCGCCCGAGCAGCGGCCCGCGGCCCGCCA
>VWZZ01007934.1:1228257-1287342 GCA_013399095.1 Psophia crepitans | reverse complement strand
TGAGCTGGGCGCGGATCTCTCGGCAGATCCAGGTGGGTGCCGGGCAGTGCGGGGGTCCCCCGGGCCGGGAGCGGGGCTCGGAGCAGACCCGGGGTGGGGGGGAAGCCCCTGCCCTGCCCTCCCCTGCCCGCTCTGGGCTCCGCCGCTGCCCCCGCTCCGCCCCGGGGTCGCTCGCTGCAGTTTTTCTCCGTCTGCGAAGGCAGCCCTTGGGGTGTGTGTGACAGCAGGTCGGTGCCGTGAGGTGACCGTGCCCCGGGGGCTGCCTCGGGTGCCTGTGGCTGGGCACGGGTGGGTGTCCCCGGGCACCGTGTGCTGTGGGTGTCTTTGGGGCCCTTCCCGCCGGTACCCTGACTCACTGCCGGGAGCTGGCGCAGCTTGACGTACTTAAAGCTCAAAGGCTTTTTTGTGCTGGCAGCACTCACCAGTGTGTAATTTCTTGCTCACCTTGAACCCGGTCTCCGAAGAGAAGAGGTGCCCCGGGGGGCGTTCGGAAACGGGCTCTGCAGGGGGGAGCAGAGCTGTGCGCTGGCTCTGTGACCCCTGGAGTCTTACTGCACTGCCATGAGCTGGGCTTTAATACTGTTTTTCTTCCCTGCCATTGCCTGTGGACAGGCGCGTTCTGATGGCCATTGTGATGTCAAGGTTCTCCAGCAACTCCTTGCTTTTAAGTTGGTTTTTGGTTGGGTTTTTTTTTGTCAGTGGCCTCATCTTTGCATGGTGGCCTTTTGTACTCTTTCATCAATGAAAAGCCATCACATAACATCTGTTAGCTTTCAAAAATGAGCTGTAACTTCTTATTCCTCTTAGACATGTATTTTCTAGGGAGCGTATTGTAAAGCAACTCTGAAAACAAAAAAATACCCACTTGATTTAAAAACTGCAGGTGTGTGTGCAGTTGTGTGGATGAGGTAGTGCTGCAAAATGGGACCACTTGCCTCTGGTGCTTTAAAATAACGTTGGTTTGAAATAAAAGGAACTTACTGGTCTTATTTGAGGTTCCTGTCTTTACCATCAATGGTTTCGAGTTTGACATTGAGTGTCAGTAATCTGTTCTGCTGCATTGCTTTGGCCAATGCAAACCTGTGCCTCTGTTGTTCATTAGTTCCAGGGCAGTCAAAACTCCTTGAGGTCCTTTCAGCTCCTCCCCTTTCGGGGAAAAGGAAACTAATCCTTCACTTGAGTTTCGTTTGAGCAACTCATCCGTATTCTTAGAATATAAATAGTCAGATAAAGCTTTCTAATTAATATACTTTTAAAGCTTAATATTAAACTTTAAAATTTGTATAACCATTAAGTTATTAAAATAACCTCCCTTAAAAAAAAATTCTGACTTCCTACAAAAATACACATTCTATACTTTGCAAACAAAATCAAAGTTTAAATACAGCAGACGTACACGCTCATGCGTGTCTCCGCATCTTCATGTTGTTTACTGCAGGGAACGTCGATCTGTGACAGTCTCGGGTATTTCAGGCGGAATAGTTGTTACACAGGAAGAGGCAGGGATTTCCTTTGAGATTATTTGCGTTGTTTGAGGGCGCACTGGCGTTTTTCTTCTGTGCATGGCTGGAGTTCTGGTTTTGTTCACGAGTTTTAATGCCTCTGGAGCATTCAGGTTATTCTTTTGAATGTGTGTGTTCTTTGGATATGTTTTTTTTTTTTTCCCTTAGAGCAACTTCTGGATTGTGACAACTGTAAAAGCAAGGACCGTTTCCTCACTCCAGTGAGTGGACTTTCCAGCTTTGCCTTACAGGGGAGGATGTCCCTGAGACTTGCGGCCCCTGGAATATCGTTCTGCATCTTTAAAGAGGAGTTCTTCCTTTCAGTGGTGAATGTGTAGTCACCTCTGTCCGACAGTGCCTCAAAAATTTTTAAGGGCAGCGAGCATGGCCACAAAAAGAAACAGTAAATCTGCTATCCGTTCATGCCTTTACAACCTGCCAAAGGCCTGAATTGGTTTCCAAAGCTAGTTCCTCCTTCTGCTTATATTACACTAATTCTCGTTCTTCTCCCCTCAGACCATATTGTCTGCTCTTTGGCGGAAGTTGCTAAAGTTTTTATTCAGTACGGAGGTTAGAGATTTTTTTATTATTATTTTCAATATGCACTTTCAAAACCAACCTAAAATCCTACTTTTGTCTTTGCATTTCACTTGTGTCCCTACAAATACTCCATATTCATGGTCTGAAATTTCTGCAAGTGTGTCTTCAGCTCTTCTGCTTTTCTGTGGTTTCAGCTTCTAGGAGCAAGCCTTGAAAGTCTTGGGGTTTGTGCTCTTTATGAAAAGGTCACGTCTCAGTCTGCTGTAGTGCACGGGGTTCGAGCCGTGCTGCTCAGAGCTGTGTTTTAAGAACAAGCCCTGTAGTTCTGCCTTCTAATTCTCCATCAACAAAAGGCTTCGATCACCCTCCCAGGCTTTCGGTTGCAGCTGGTTTCCAGTTTTCAGCCAAATATTGTTTGTGTTACCCTCTGCTGGCTTTGTTCTCTGCTTTCCTCTTGCTCTTTGCACAACTTTGATGCGTTGCAGGCTTGGAGGGAGAGAAACCCACTTAGATCGCGTATCGGTGGTATGAAAAATAGGGAGGTTTGATTTAAGCGCTTCAGTTTGTCCACCTCACCTGGAAGGAAGAGGGAAGGAAGGTTGTATTTCTGTGTGGCTTTTTAGAGACCCAGGAACAACACCTGCTTGGAGGAAGGGCTGAGTTTTGCTCTCTTTGCTTCCCCAGCTTGTTCTCTAATGATGTGCTCCGAAATGCCTTTCTCCTGGATCTAGCTTCTCTCTCGGCAAGCTTTACAGCACCTTGCACCACGGCACTGCATCTGTCTCTGCGCCTGCTCTTCAGCAAGCCAGTTCTTTTTCAAAATTGAAGAATGTCTGCTGTTAGCCTGTCCCACTGGGCTGTGTTAAAGGATGTTAGTTTAGAACCTGAAGTATAAAGAGTATCTGGAAATTAATTCTTCTGTAATTGGGAACAAAATTTTTGTTAATTCCAGATGTATCAGAATTTCATTTTTGGAGTTCAAAAGTTACAGCCAAAAGCACCGATGAATTTCAAAGTGCTAAATCCCAGTTTCTGCTGACATCTTGAACAAAAGAATCATATTGATCTGTTCTGGCTGAAACATATTTCTTAGTCTTATGTTTGTAGCAGATTTTTTTTTTTTCCCCCAAATGTAAGCTGTGTAGCAAAGCTTTTTACAGTTGTGTGCATTTCTGCAGTCAGGGATGGACACCAGCACTTGGATTTCCAATCCCGTATGGGCCATGTGGCTGTGGGAAGTTCTGCCGCCTATTTTGGTCCGCCTTGTTAGATATAAACTGGAAACGTGTTGTAGTGTAGACAGGCATTAGTTTAGGTCATCACAAGTTCCTATCTTTTAAAAAACCCAAACTGAGCTTTATTTAATTCCTGTCACCAAAGTACAGGGGAATCCTAGTGTGTAAGTGTGTAGTTAAAATGGAATTTCAAAAAGTTCTGTTGTCCTCCCTCAGGTCAAAGCTTTGATCTACCAAATGCTGTGCCTGATTGATCAATTCAGGTATTAACAATCAACAGGGCTGCTGAATGGATGACTTCTTTGTCATCCATAACATCGAGGTGTTAAAATGTAATCCAGTTCCTGCCTTGGATCGCTGGTTCGTTAATAACCGTGTTCACCGTTCACTAGAAAGTGATTTTGTATTTTATTTTTTCTTTGGGCAAATGAGGTTAGGGAGTATTAAATGAATGGGAGAGCACTTGCTGCTTCTTTCTTCTAAGTTTCTTAAAATGCTTATTTTGCAAGAGTCTGCCCATCTTATCCCTGTTTCCCAAATACCCAGCTCTCGCTGTGAGCTGGCGTTGAACGCCCCAGCTGCTCTGTGCTCCGCGTTGGGTGCGTCCTTTTCTGCACGAGCAGTTTGGTTCATTTTGGTGGTTCTGCCTTGACAGAACACTTCTAAGTGCTTTCATGGTTTGGGACAAGGTGGTTCAGCACTTGGCACGATTAAACCTGTCTGTGTTGCTTGTGAAGTGTAACAGAATGTCTTATCGCTGCAGTAATCCACTGTAAAAAAAAAATAATCAGTTTAAAATGCATTTTAATTTAAGTCATACTTGCAACTTTTATTTCCAAGAAGTTCTGAGGAAGCAGTGAAGCTGTTCTTTGATTTCTGTCCAAATGCTTAATTTGGAGTGGCTCTGGCACATCTGTGTAGCGAGGAGAACCAGACACCTAATTGCCAGGTGGACATGGCACCGCAGGTTTTTCTCCATAGCAATTTGAGTGATGAATAAAATCAAGTGAATTCAGCTGTAACTAGGTAAATCTGTCACTTGGCAACTAATAGGGATGCTGTGAGTCACTGCTGTGGGTATTCTCATTTTGTATATATCTCTATTAGTGAAGTTTGGTTTCAGAGTCTTTCCAGCTAAATGCCTTTTATTTCCAGAAGCAAAGATCAAATTTGTCACCGCTGTTTCAGAGGGGTTTTCAGGTAGGCTTGACGTAACGTTTGGTTACTTGGAGAGAAAAGCAATAATGAAGATGATTGGAACAGAATATATACAATAAATATGTAATGTGCCTGTGTTTCTATTATTGTCCACTGACTACATCAGCATGATGCTAAATCAGCAAGGCTGCTCTCGAGCATAAATCAAAGACAAAACCCCCCTTCTCAGTAACATCTACAGGACACAAGAATCTTGATTTTAAGGGTTATTTCTGCATCTTAAATTCTACAATTTTAAAGTCTGATCTCTCCCTTGATTAGGGTATAGAATGACTCGGAGAGAGACGGACAGATGGGCAGGGCTTAGTTTGTTTTAAAACCTTTGAGTTAAAGAAGAAAATGATGCTTTACTATTTGGGATTTCCAGCTAGTTCTGACCATATCTGTAAGAAAACCCCGCTGGAATAAAAGAATCGTATAAAACATGAAGACTTTGATTAATAAGACTAGAAAGAAAAGATTTGGTTAAAGGAGATGGTGTGAAATTCTCTTAGTCCAAAGTTGTCTTCAGGAATGCAGAGAAACGACTGCAGTAACGAACTGGGTGGTTTTGGGGGTGCTGAGAGTGCAGGGTGCAGGAGAGCGGTAGGCAGGGGAACATGTGTGAGAGGTGCTAAATTCAGTCAGTGGATTGTTTTTTTTATTTTTTTAATTTTTTTTGCAGAAGACAGCTTTATTCTGGATCTCCAATCTGTCTCTTTTCTCTAGTTCCCAGGCAGGCGCAACTGGACTGCAGCAAAAGACTTGCAGAGATACAGACATCACTACCCGGTATGGACTAGAGGATGGTGCACGTGGCTCTCCCTCATGGCCTGCTAAGTTTAGGAACGCTTTCTAGATTTGAGGGCACCCTTTTATCTTTGCATTGACAGGCTCAGAACCCTTAAGGGATTTATTTGTGAGGGGGAAGGGATGATGTGCATGTGGGTGCGTCAGGAACAAGCTGTTACTTCCCAAAACATGTTTCAAAGATTTAGCTTGAAATGTTTAGGAAACGTGAGGGAAAGAAAGAAGTGTTGAAGTGAATACTGCCTATGGAAAAATTGCTTCTTGTTGATTTCTTGTTCTCATCTACAGGGCTTGATAGAATCAGACAATGAGGAGGAAGAAGAGATGTGGAACTTAAGCTTTTATAAAAATGAGATTTGCTTTTTGCCCCAGGGTGAGTACCTTGTGTGATGACTGATGCAACTCTGATGCAGCTGGTGGAAGTGGTGAAAGAGCAGCCTGAGCAACTGTTAAAAAAATCCAAACAAACAAAACCCCACAACCCACCAAGAATTTCCATTTTAAAAAGTCCTTGTTCCTGCTGTATGTTCCTTAATTTTCTGTTTGATGGTAGAAGGTGTGTTTTTCTGGCTTACCAGGATGATTGTCGTGTTGGAGAAGCTAATGCCTGTATGCCAACACCTGGCTCTGGATAGTCAACCACCTTGGGTGGCTAGTTAACTTAAATTTTTGTTTGGTGTCATTTCTTCTTGCCTGACGTACTCCTTTTCTTTTCAGGTTTGCATATTGAAGCTCTGCTAGAATCTTGGTGGGACAACTATGAAGTTCTGGAAGAAAACCATTCTTACATACAGTGGTAAACTGTCTCCATGAATATAGTGCCTCTCTTTGACTGTGGCTCTTTTTAAGAGTCAGTTGTATCTGTGTTCCTGGATTCAGCTTCCAAAAGGGCCAGAATTACTCTTGGGTGAAACCTGTGTCCACTTTATTTTTATTGAGGTCTATTCTTCTGGAAACGGTGCAATGGAAATCCTGAAGGTGCAGGTTTCCAGTGCAGCTGTGGCAATAGATCTCAGCCGTGCTTGGTTTTACGGCGTGCTGCAGAACAAGACATTAGGGCAACAAGAGAGATCCAGATAAGCAAAGTATGTTACTGCTATTGTAGATGATGCTTTTATTGGAGAGATTTATTTGTCATACAGTATACTACTTCCGTGTCCACAAGGATGTGAACTCGCCAGGAGATGCCTGCGGTATCAAAATTGGTGGAGTCTTTTTTTTTTGCTATAAAAACACCCTAGGCTGGATATAGTCTTTGCTCATCTGAACTGATAATTTCTTTCCCTTCAGGCTGTTCCCTTTACGTGAACATGGGATGAACTGGCGTGCCAAACCACTCACGTGCCAAGAAATCCGGGTATTTAAAGCTTTTGTCTTTTTTTTTTTTTTTTTAAATCTGAAGGATGTTAGGATTTTCCCTAAATGCCTTTTTTTAAATCTTTTTTTTTTTTTTTTCGTTGCTTCCTTGGGGCCATAGTGTGAACAGAGCTCACTCAAGAACTGTGAAGTGTTTGTCTGTCTTGTGCCTGCCAGTGGCTACACCAGCAAATGAAATGCTCAGTGACATAACCGAGCCTCGTTTGTAATTCAGGTCCCACTTAAACTGGCGCAGGTAATTAGGGAGTTGCACCTTGTACTCATTGTTCTGTCTTGTTTTCAGGCCTTTAGGAAGTCCAAGGAAGTTATGCAAAGGTTTATACGGGCTTATCAGCTCATGCTGAGATTTTATGGAATCATTCTGATCAATGAGGAAACTGGAGAACTTGAGAGAGCAGAGAATTGGGCTGAACGATTTCAAAACTTGAACCGGTGAGTCGCTGTTTATCCTGCTGGCCATTTACTACAGCCAGGCGCTGCGTTGAGAAGGAAAAAAAAAGTCAGACAAGAAAATCCTGAGCCCTTGAGGAAGGGAGGCTTTTGTTGATAAAGTTAGTTAGCTGAAGTATTTTTAATTTGTCTCAGCCTCTGACTGTAGCTCATCACACTCTGTGACTTTAATAAGTGACAAGTGTAAGGGGTAAAGCAGCTGAGACTGGCTGGCTTTTGTGTCGGGTGCCGCTGTTAACAGCAGGCGTCCTTCGTGCTGGCCTCCTGAAGCAGGAAATACAGCCGTGGAGATGTTAACACTTGCTCTAGTGGAGCTTGTGTCTAAAACCACGTTTTAAGTAGGAATCACTGAAACATTTCCACAGGTAGCCAAATTGCCTTTGTAGTATTCTATTAAACTACGAAATCGTGTTTCCGTGTTTCCCGGATTGTTTATGGAGCTGGCTTAATGTGTGTGAATGCTGTGAATCCTTGGTTGAGAAGTGATCTGCAAGTTGATGGTAATGTTCTTATGTTATTGCAGGTCTTATCATAGAGATATTAATGACCCTTCATATTTGAGTACCCCTAAGGATGTTAATGAGGGCTCTAAAAGGGCATACTCACAGAAGAAAAATCAACTTAAAGACTGTGAAGTATAAAAAAAACCCCAAAAGTTGTGTCTAGTTTAAGTCCTTAAGTCATGAATTTCTGTCAGCATCCCTACAGGCTTGTCTTACGTTTTTCTACAGGCTTCCCCTACAGGGTCACTGTCAGGGGCAGGGTATGGGCTGCATGGACTTTCGTGCGTGACCCGGTATGGTGGCTGTTAGCTACTGGTGGGTGATGCAGAAAGGCAGAACCTTTCCAAGCAGTTGAGATGATTAATCCAGGCGGCCCAAGAAGGGCTAGGAAGGTGCTGCTAAAGGCAGACAGCAGCAGTAGGTGCTTTAAAAGTAAGCCCACCTTTACTCCCATCAGCATTGTCAAATAGTCTTTAACAGATCACAGTCAATACTGGACAAAACGTTTCGCAGGTGCCCTGGGGTTCATTGTGACTTAAGCTCGTAAGGCTCACTTACCAACTTTGCTTATCTGTTTATTTCAGGTTTGGCCACAACAATTTGCGTATTACGCGCATCCTGAAGTGCCTGGGGGAGATGGGGTATGAACACTATCAAGAGCACTTGGTAAAGTTTTTCTTAACAGAAACTCTTGTTAAGGAGACGTTACCGAATGTCAAGAGAAGTGCCTTGGATTACTTTCTGTTCACCATCAGAAGCAAACAGAAGAGAAGAGAGCTAGTCCACTACGCGTGGCAACACTTCAAACCTCGAGACAGCTTTGTATGGGGACCGCACGACAAACTCTTGAAGTACAGAGCACGCTCTACCAAGTCAAAGCTGCACCAAAAGGCTGAAAGTCCTGGTAAAAACCATGATGATCCTGTGGAAAAGGATCAGATCCAGTCCCTAGAGGAAGAACAGAAAGCTGGAGATGCTGCAGACTTGCAGCCTAAAGTGAGTGACGAAGATGTAAAAGAAGAGTTCAATGAATGCATTTCAGAGGGAGAGAATGGTGAAGAAAAGAAAGAGACTTTGTTTACCCAGCAGGAGGAGAAGGATTTAAACAGTGAGACTGAGGAAGTGCAGGGTACAGCAGAGAGTGATTGCATGAAGGAGAGCAAGAAGAGAAAACTAGATGCAAATATGGCAGACACTAGAAAGAGTGGACTGTTGAAAAGTCCCACTGATATTGAAAACATTTCCCGTAATCTGGGAGAATGTGCCATTGATGCAGAAATCCCCTCCTCGGCTCCACTCTTAGAAGCAGAGGAGAACCAGGAGACACTGAAAGAAGACGATGCAAGCACCAAAGGCTCGACAGTGCCAGAGACAGCCGGCGCAGCTGTAAAACGGAGAAAAGTTGATAAAAGAACGTTGAGAAGCAAAACATTCAACTTGGCGATAAACCTGAACGTGGGGCCCTCTGCCTCTAGTGCCAAGTTAAATCCATCTGTTGCAAACACTGAGGCTGAAAAAGAAAATGTCAGTGAGGGAAATGCAACTGTGGAAGTGACAAGTGAGAAGGGTGGTGGTGATACAAATGGTGGGGCTGCCAGACCCCCGGTTGGTTGCAGGCTCCCCAAGACTGGCTGGGCTTCTCCAATAAGTGATGGCTTGGAGTTGAGTGGGGATCAAGTCACAGCAGGCAATGATCAGCACCACTGCAACAGCACGCTCCTGGGAGGCAAAAGTGAGGTATATGGGGCGGAACAGCATAAAAAGGCAGCAAATGTAAGTGAAAAGGGGCAAGCAGAAGTCACAAGCAAGAACCAAGTTCCAGAGAGTCTTGAGCAGAGCATGGCATCCACCTGTCCTGGAGAAGACAGGGCTGAGGTTGCAGCGCAAAGACCTGAAAGCTCTGAGCATGCAGCAGGACCTGATGAAGAGCAGGTAGCAGCAGAGTGAGAGCAGCATGACAAGCACTCTGGTGAGCGGAGGTGACACTGTCCTCACTGCTAGGAGCTGGCTTTAATGATTTGGGTAGCAGAAGTACATGGAAGAATAAACTTCCTTTGAGCTGATCCAGGCGAACTCCTCTCTGACTTTCACTATTCCTCACTTTTTTAATCATCTGTAATGATCCCACTGAGATCCAGCCCTTGGTTACCCTAAAGAGGAAAATTCTAATTTAGTCATCTTCACGGACAGGCTGTGTCCCGTTCCTGGTTTTTATCTGATGTTCGGGACTATCTTGGAGCAACAGTGGTTTTTGCACTTTGAGTCTGGTATGTTCCTTTTTAAAGAGAAGAGGAAAACGGATCTGTTTCCTTGTTTGAACTAGTCAAGTATTTATTAAATACATGATTTTTAATGTAAGACAGCATGACCTAATATTCCAGGCCTTTCTATTACCATGTTATTTTGAAAGGCTGTACCTTTCCAGGAGATTTGTTCCTGGCAAAGGTGCTGTTTGTCTGCAAGAGATGGGTGTATACATTTCATATCATTTAAGAGCACCATTGCCTCTCCTCCTGTAGCTTCAGACTGGGGTAAAACGCGTAGTCAAAACCTATCCCTGACCAGTAAGGCCCTTACTGTAGAGATGCTGTTCTCTGGGGTGCAGAGTGCTGAGTAACTTGTTCCCTTCATCCCCTGCAGAAGTTGCTTTGTAGTGCTTGTTAGAGTTGTTAGGAATACGAATTGTCTACTGGTCTCTAGGAGAAAAACCTTCAGACATTGCATAAAGCTGTCTAGAGTTCCTCTTCCCTGGTTTTCCCACTGCTTTCCCACCATCGATAGCCTTCCACAGATATTTACATCCACCACCGGTGCAGAGGCCTGCCTTCCTCTGTTGCCAAAACAGAGCAATGATTTGTCCTTGCGTTTTTTCAGGCTTTGCCGTTAATTTGCAGTGGCCTGTGGAGCGCTCTGTTCTGCAGGCCCATCGCGTGGAGTTCCCCGATGTGTCAGATCGAACCCGCTTCCCAGTTAGGGCAGGATTGTTTTACCGTTAATGATCGGCGTGTCGGACAGCGAGGGCACGTTCGAGTGCAGCATGTCTGGAAACCACTGGGCTTTGTGGGGTAATTAATTGAAACTTTAATTGGAGGGGGTACGCTTGTCTGGTTCGTTTATTTACAGCCCTCAGGATTTTACTTTCAGACCCTGGCAGCTCTTTGCCTGCCTTAACGTTCCTGACCTCCCCGGTAGCTCTTCTGCCTGACTTGCACAGCATTCAGCCCAGTCTGAAGGAGCGTTAAAACAATTTAGCACTTTCGTTCCTAGAGGTTTACAACAGAGGAGCCATTTCATGAAGCAAGAGGAAACCGTTTCCAGCAGCCGGAAGGTCTGGACTTGCTGTTTGCTCAGATTGTTTGGTTTAGTTTTGGGGTTTTTCGGTGCTGTTTGTTTTGTGTGGGAGATGGCTAGAGGCTGGCCCGCCTTGCCAGAGAGCAGATGCGCTGCCTGTGCAATGTTAAATGTTTTTCCTCTCTGTTACAGCTCTTGAGAAGCTTCATCTTTCAAGGAATTTGATCAGTGATTTGCCTTCCCAGACTGCCCTGTACATGTCTGTGGGAATAGAAGTCTGCAAGCTTAACATCTAACGTTCGTGGTCACACACGTGCTGGAAAAAGGCTTTAATGTTTTTAAAATAGTTCTTTTTTTTCCTTCTTAGGGACAAATGGAGTTAAATAGCCAATAAGAATACTCATAACTACAGGTACAAATACTTGAAGATGTTGAGTGAAAATTCTTTCATAAAAGATTCATAAGAAATTGTTAATTGTGGCTTTTGTACAGATTTATAGAAACTTTCTTATTTAATGAAGTTTTCATTGTGAATATGTGCTCAGTTGGGGCATAGATCATATATCTTGTCACAGTTTGGTGGTTTGCAGTTGCATCTCTTGTGGTTTGGTTTTTGTGTTCATGGGAGTTCACTGCGAGCCCTGGTCTGGAGCGCTCAAACCAAACAGTTCCCTGCCATGACCAGGTTTAGAACTTCAGCTGTAGGTGTTTGCAGCGAGTTCACAGGATGTTTTCCAGCACTCAGAGCTGTATCATGGAGTCTGTTAAATTAATGGCACCTATTAAAGCATGACTTTAATGCATACCAGTTTCCATTTTTGTTTGTGGGGTTTTTTTTAATCTTCAACGGCAGGGTGTGACCCTGCCCCCTACACATGCACATGCATGTCCTGTACCATCTGCTGGTGCTTGGGCACCTCCGAGTGGGTGCATGGGGCTGCCAAGCCTTCCCAAGCAGAGGTCTGCTGGGCTCACCAGGAGATAAACCTCTAGTTGTTCCACATGGAGATGATGCTGAGTCTTCCTCGACCGCTGTAAAACATGGCCAGTGAATGTTTCTGGGGAAAAGACCTCTCCCCCACCATGCTTTTTGTATAGTGATGTGCTTTGAGCAATTTCAGTGTGCCCCGTCGGCTCTGTGCTGCCATCCTCCCAAGCGTGCGTGGTGATGCCCTGCAGAGCAAACAAGGGCTTTGCTCTGGAGCAGCCTGGGAGCTGGCAGGCAGGAGGGCAGCTGCCCAGCCTGCATATGGGGGGGCTTTAGTCTGGTGGGCCTTTTCCTCCAGGGCACTGGGGGGGTGTCTTTGTGATGGTGATTTCTGTAACTCACTGTGTCCCTTCAGCTGTGCTCCCTCTGCGTGGGGACGTGGAAGGAGAGGAGGACCGATCCTCCTCGTGTTCTGTGAGGTGGGCTTGAAGGTGAATGCTCCCAGGGCTCTTCCCGTGCTTGCAGCAGCCCTGCAACCCCTGGCTTGCCGTGAGCAGTGTATGGCTGAGAAATTTGGATCTCTTCTGCCCTCCCTCGCCATCCGCTGAGTTCAGAGCAGAGGAGGAGGTACCAGCTCTGTGCCAAGCAGCTCGTGGGACTGTACTGCTCTCCCTCTGAGGTGTTTGTGGTGTCTAATAAAGCATTCCATTTAATTTGAAGCTATCTGACGACATACAGACACACTCCCTTTCTGTTTCCAGCTGCCTGTTCCACAAAATCTTGTAGGAACTTGGGAAATCTTTGAGCCCTTTATCCCTTGGTCAAGGTTTGTGGAATACTGGCTGCTGGGGAGCTGGCCAGGCAAACAGTGTTCTGTGTTCATGGGCTGTGTGTCTGGTTCATGAACTGTGTGCTCATAGAAACCTGGCGTAAGGATGCCAAACTGAAACCTGGTATTTAATTTTTTTTTGAAGCTTTGCTTTTCCACCTCTGCTCTCCTCTTTCTAACCAAGTGAGCGGTGTCACTTCAGTCCTGATGAATCTTGCCACTGTTCCACTCCACTTCCAAGTCCTACTTTGGATGAAATTGTCTTTAGTTGACAAAGAAAAGCATGAAGCTCTTTGCAGGAGATGTGTCCTTGTGAATATACTGCCTTTTGGGATCACCTAGCTGGGAACTGCCATCCTCTTCCTTCCTTGCAAATATTTCAAAATGTTTTGGGGTTTTTTTTGTGGCGCTCAGAATTTTTCTCCTTTTTTCTTTTTCCTTGTCTCTGTCTGCAATTGTCTGTTCTCTGGCCAGGATTCATCGCTTTCTCAAGAAATTAGTTGGCGGTTTTTACATCTCCATAGGGAAAAAAGACAACACAAAAAACCCAAACAGAACCCAGATGTGAATACCCCTCCGGAGCTGACGAGCTTTCTTGCAGAGCAGTAAGTGCATTTCTCTGTAGGGGCTCGTGCGCTCGTTGCAGATACATTAATCTCTCCAGCGAAGTCAGGCAGCCTCAGGCACTGAATCTCTCTCCCGCTCTGTGTTGCTTTTTATCTGTCCAGCACTGAGGTGGTGATGGGCTTTGAGAAATGGCCCCGGGTGAGACCTAAGGAACATCTTTGTATCTCCAACTGGAGTGGCCAAATTCTGCTCCTGTGGCACGTCTGCGTGTCCGGCCGTGCCGTCGGCTCCCCCCGCCCCCGTTTGTGCAAGGCTGGGGCTGCCCAGCGGGGCATGAATGAGAGCTGCTCTTCAACGAGAGCTGCTCTTCCTGACCCGCTGCTGCTCCCCCTCCTTCTCCCACCTCCTTCCGAAACCTCTCTCCTCCCAGCTCGGCCCCTCTTGCCTCTGCTCCCGAGCTCTGCCCCTCAGCTGGAGCCGCAGGTTTATCTGGAGGCCAGGAGTCTCTCCTTTGTAAGCTGAGACCCAGGAGGAGGAGGAGGAGGGATCTGCTGGACCCTGGAGGAGAAACGGTTTAGTTGCCCAGGAGGAACGAAGAGAGGCAGAGCCTGGGCACCATGGCTGGATTCGCCGCTCTTGGGCTTCTCTTCCTATGTCAGCTGTTAGCCACGACGTCAGCTCAGGTAAGAAGCCTCGTTTATGTCTTATGCTCAAAAAAAAAAAGGCCATAAAAGAAAAAGAGAGTCATCTGTGTATGTTATACCTGCAGGGTGGAATGTGGCAATAGGCAGGTTATTAGAACCTAAAGCTCACGAAAAATGTGTGTGTTGGTTGCGCTGTCCTACAGCGAGTGCCTGGCAAGCACGTCTGGCTTTGTACCGGCACAGGTCGGCTCTTAGATCCTGCCGTGCGTGGAAACTGCTGCTTTGTTCTTTCTGTAAAAGTATTGTCCTCCCGTTCGGGGCTGCAGTTACGAGAGACAAAGCCTTGGGGAAGGGGAGACCTGTTGATGTAAGAGAAACGGTTTTCTTTTACAGAGAAGTAAGAGGTTGCCAGCGAGACTGATCTCCTGATCTGGGTCTTCATCTCACTCAATTTCTCATTCCGCCCCTCAACGAATTTTCAAATTTTACACTTATGAAATAGGATATTTAACCCTTGTTCACTTCAGACTTGAAGCTGTATTAAACTTCGCTGTACAGTGTTAGTGTCACTGCCCGGGGAGGTAACTAACTCCTCAGAGAGGTTTTGCATTGTGTTAGTGAGGAATTTTTGCCGCCTGGCTTGGGATTTCGGAGCTGCCCTCGTCTGCTGCAGGCAGAGCTGCTTCTACAATGAAACCTTTGTTCCCTGAAGCTACAGCAAGTGGCTCTCTGGAGCTCTCTCCATACAGAAGTCATTTATTGGACCTTTCTTTCCTTCCCCCCACCTCAGACCTCCTCAAAAATCCCAGATTTTCAAATTGTGTCCCGCTCAGAGAGGAGACTTTCCCTTTCTCCCTCTGCCTTCAGCGGTGTTCGCCTGGCTTTTCCATCACCCCATCAGACTGGGACTATAAATTAATGTTTAATGCCAAGCACGTGCCCCCTATTTTCCGTGGGCTTTGTATTTCCTCCTCTGCCCAAAGTGAAACGTGCCTGCAGGCACTGAGAACCGTTTCCTATACCCAAACCCATTTGCTGCCAGCGACCAGCTTTAATTCCCAGCATAAGCCACCAGTGAAACCAGCTGGGAGCCCTGAGGATGTGCTCAGTCAAAAGGGTTTTCCAAAGAGCCTTGCATTGGTCCTGAGCCCCTCTGAGCCCAGCCGGGGTGGGGGGGCCCTGAGGGGTGGAAGGTTAGTGAGGGTTTGGGGTTAAGCTGTAGGACTTGGCCATTGCTTTCTGATTTAGCCCATGTGTTTCTTCTGATGCAAAAATAAACTCTCCTCTCTCTCTTTCCCCCAATCCTTTCAGAGAGTAGGACCACAAGGGCCTCCTGGACCACGAGGACCCCCTGGACCATCTGGCAAGGACGGCATAGATGTGAGTGACGTAGGGCAGAGGGCAGGCTCGGCCGAGGGAGGGCGAGGGGTGGAGCAGAGGCAGAGCCAACTGAGCAGAGAAGCTGCTCCTGTTCTCTGGAGTCCCAGCCCTTGGGCCATCCTTCAGAGGTGGATAGACCCAGAGAACCAGCCTGCTTGTAAGAGACCTCCTTCTGCAAGAGTCAGAACAGCCAGTGGAGGTGCTGAGTGGCCTTGTGTCCTTTGCAGGATCAATGTCCTGTCTCAAGAGTTTGAGTTCAGGACAGAGCTGAGGATTCGTGACCCTGCTTGCAAAGCAGAATATTTCTCTTTTGGTGTCTAGAGAGGAAGGGGAACATAATACGGTTGAGTGCATGGGTACAGTGTGCATCGGGATCATTGCGTGTTCTGTGTTCAGAGGAGAGGGGTTTATGTGACGCTTCAGAGCATCGATGTTTGTAGAGAGGCCCCAAGAAACTCAGATATGTGGTACTGGGCACTGCTTTTACTTATACTGGTTTTATTTCAACATTGTTAGTGTGGCTATCCCTAACCTACGCTGGCGTGCGAGAGGTCAGAATCAGGCTCGTGTGTTTCTAGACACAAGTTGCATTTAGTGGCACAAAAGGCAAATGAAACGGGCACCCTTTGTTTCGGCAGGCAGTTCCTTTTACGTGTGCCTCCTGCAGAGGTAGAGGACTATGTACCACAGGACTTACTGGAGGAGAAAACTGGTTCTGTTACTTTTAATTGATGGTTCCATAGAAATGAAAAATTTTGCTTTCATGCATCTGGATAAGGACTGAATTGTGTCCTGGAGTTGGCAGTGGATAAAGAGAGCATCAGATGGACCTTGAACAAGACCACATCAAATGCAGAAGGCCGGATTCCTGCTTCAGTATTTGGTTTGAGTAGCACTTGTCTCTCTAAGCGGCTTATGGAATAGGGCAGGGTTATTTAAAGCTCGTCTGAAGGAAGTTTCTTGGAATTGGGCCTTTCAGCAACCTTGAAAAAATCTGTTCATTACATGCAGGTCATTTTCTTTTGAATAAGAAGGTAAAAAAAAATATATATGAGTTCCCTGGTACATGGTGAACAAGGAGCTTTTTTGTCTGCAGTGGTGAGCTTTCATAGTGGCTCTGTGAGCAAGGCTGGTCTGAAGAGAGAACCTCATTGATTTGCAGCCAGTCCCTCTCAAGTGTCCCTTCGACTAATGCAGACTGTTTCCGTGAAAATCTCGCTCTGGTTTGGTTTTGTAGCGTGAAAAGTTCAGAGCTGGTACCTCGACGCTTTCTCTCCACTGTTTTTCATGATATGATGAAAGCCTTCAGGGGACACCTTGGAAGAGGCCAAGGACGTGCGTTCGTGTCCACAACAGTGAGCCCGTGGAGTCACTGCAGCAGGACATCCGGGTGGCCAGTGGGCTTCAGGGAAGGCAGGCTGCGTTTCTGTACAGTGAGAAAGAAGGATTTGGGAGGCATGAAGCCCTTTGCACTTCAAGTCGTAACCAACTTCTGCATATAGGAAATCAGAAAGAAACAAATCCCTGTAATTGTTCAGTTCCTGCTTTCTACAGGATATTTACACTTTAACTCTGGAACAGCACCAGCATCACTTCTGATCGCTCTTGGAAACAGGAGTCCGGGGAGATGGTGGTCACATGAACCTACGCCCTTCTATTGGCTGCTAAAAGCTTCGGGAGGCTCCCCACGGGACAGGACCAAATATCAACATCTAATTAGTATGAAGAACTTAGTTGTAAAAAAAATCAAACAGCTGAGTAAAGTATTTAAGGTGCTAGGTCTTGCAGTTCCAGCTTGAGTCTGGAGTTTTGGCTACACAGGAACAATCTCTCATTTGAACAGCCTTGATCTACGTCCCTCCTGTGGACAGAGGTTGTCAGGGGCCCTGTTCATGTGAGATGGTCCAGCTGTCCAGACAGTCTCTGGGATGGTTTCTGCAGTTCAACAGGACATTTGGTCCTTTAAGAAACTGCACAGGGGAAGAGAAGTGGAGCTGTGGCTAGTGTTGAGCAGAGTCATGAAGCCTTCCCAGTTTAAGGGCTACTGTTTTTCTGGCAGTACCTCCAAAAAATTATGGCATACGAAATCCAGCACTGCTCTGCATTTTCACAGTGCTGCATGGAGAAGATCGTGCAGAGCCTGAGTGGTAGTGTCAATTCTACCACTGCAGAGAATTAAACCATTATTTTGTTTCTTTTCTTTAGCGATGAGACTTTTTTTAAAGCACAATTAGAACTTCTCTGGACCTATGCAGGTTTCCTGAAGTCTGTAAGCCACTCCAGCTGGGTTGTCTTCGCAGACGGCTTTGGATGGACGCTGTGTGGGAAGAGTGGCTGAACGGTCTTTGAGGTGGATGAGTGCTGCCGAGGTGTTTCAGCAGTCCCTTACCGTCGGGCGTGAGCAGTGAGCGATGCATAACGTACAGCTGAATTATTCAGGATCTCTCCGAACAAACCTTGGATGAACCCCATAAGCATGATTTCTAGAAGCTCCTGCTTTCGTTCCTGCCTTTCAGTGGGAGCTGCAACATTTAAGTCCCTCTGAAATATATTTTAATTATAGCCTTTAACATACTTCACGTTTCATACTCAGTAAGAAGCAAAATCTCTCTCTCCCAAGAATAGAAGCAGCATGTTATGATCAAAAGAATTAGCGGCAAGTTCCTGTGAATTATTTCTGGGGATGTAATTCCCCAAATTGCTAATAAGCAATTGTCGCTTTTCAGAAATCAAGCCCTTTTTTTTTTTTTTTTTCCCCTCCACTTTTTGTCTCCTTTGACTTGCTAAGAAAGAGTAAACTTCCTTCCCTCTCATGTAGCACCAGGAGAGCATTTCCTTCTGCTGACAGCCTTTGCCTCTAATTCCCAGTGATCTGGAATTAGGGATATAAACACTGATTAAGCTTTTTATTCAGCTGACTGAAGTTCTGGTGCTCCTGCAGAGTCCCGCAGGGGTCCACAACTGCAGGATCAAGGTTTAAGATGGTCCCAAACAGCCTTTGCTGATGCTGTGACCTTGCTGTATGGATTGCTGTCGCACAAGCAAGGAAAGAATGCGAGGAGCTGGCAATCTCAAGTGATGGAGGAGGCAGTAAACCACCTCTGCTGCCATTTCTAGCTGCCTTTTCAAACCATTCATTGCAAAAGAACTGCTCCTTTCATTTCCTTGGCAGGGGACCTTCCCCACCTACGATAATGATAACTATTTATGGAAAATCTGTGGGCAAAGGAGTTGCTCCAGCAGGCCAGAGCATAAAGATCCCTCTGTTCAATAACCCCCTGGTCCGTGTGTTGATCGGTCCTCAGCGCGGTACATAAATCCTCGCCTGCGCGAATCAAGGCAGCCAGTCTTGAGAGATCTGCCCACAGACTTCACAGTTGCCGACGTGGTAAATTTAGAAACGTGCTATAAATTCCACGCCTTTGCTTACTGCCTTCCAGCTCCTAATTACCAGGCCCGCAGCGGGGATGGTGTTATTTCTAGCCTTGCTCTGTTAATAGCCACCCTTTTTCCATATAGATTTTCTTCGTCCAGGGCAGCAACATGCCCCTTCCCCTCTGCTCGCCCACAATACCCACGTCCCTCGCAAAATTTAGTGCCAGGAGGGGAGGGCGCCATTCGGACACCTGGAACTGGGACACAAAGTGACTTTCCATGGGATGAGATGAGAAACCGAGCTCCGGTCAAAGTGCTGCTGTTCACAGTGATTATCGCCTCCTTTGGGGGCTGACAATAAACCACAAATATGTCTCTCTGGGGCCCATGCAAGCTCCTGAATTATGTTAAGGCTGACTGAGCTAGAGGCGATTCAAAGGGGTTTTTACATATTGTCTCCCAAGAACCTTTAATGCTGTTCTTAAAAGTTGCTTTCCATTAGGATAGGGAAAAAAAATGAGTGCTTTTGAAATATTTTGTAAAAAATTGGGTTTAATCCAGGTTGTGCAATTGGATTAGGTGGAAATCAGTTGGGGGCTTTGTTCACTTGCTTTTCCTGTGAAAGTTTAGTCATATGAAGAAAATCGTTGTAGACAGTTTCTTCATGCTTCACTTTCTGATAGTCCCCAACTCCTGGTAGTACCACAGATACATGCTGTGTCCTGGATACCTGGAGCTTATCATTGTATCCTTCCGTTTCATCAGGAAGATGTAATTTCTAAAGTAATTTCTAAGCGTTGCAGGTGTGGGGCACCGTGCAGGAGCACTGTCTCTCTCTGGGAAGCTGAGGATGTGGGTTTCACCATAGCTGCCACTGTAGATGTGGAAAAGGCTATCCAGGTTCATCCTTGATCCAGAGCATTAGCCTCATAAGGATTAGGGTGGTAAATCTTGGGGTGGGCGTGAAGGAATACTTGAGCTCCATGAGTTGGGAACACCACTGTTGCAAAAAGTCAACAGAAAGGAGAGGTTCAGCATTAATACTGAAGTCTTTTCTCTTTCATTTAGGGAGAGCCAGGCCCTCCTGGTTTGCCAGGCCCACCAGTAAGTATTTTCTGGTTGATGTTGACTTATTCTTTTGGGAGGGACACAGTACACAGGAACTAAGCCTTACTGGCTTGGCTTTTCTCTTGATCTGCAGCAGAATTTCTGTAAGGGGTACACGGGAGTGGAGATGCTCAGCACTGGTCCTGGGGACAAACATGTTCTCTTGCTTCATGCCTAGGGGATGATATACCTGAAATAAAGTGTGGCCATCACCACTGTAATAAAAACTGGCACCAAGCCACATAAGCGTGGTTATTTTTTGGCATCCCTCTGAGTCTGCTTCAACTCCTTGGTCTGCCAGAGGGTGCTGAGAGTTGTACCAGGTGGCACAGCACTTACCCCATCCCTTCCCACCTCTCTACTAGGAACAACTTATGGGTGACTGTATGTGGAACTGAGCCAAAGCACTGAAATAACAGGATTTGGATGTGGGTTCATGGCAAGTTCCATCTCTCTGCAGGAATTCTCTGATGTTGTGTGGTTAAGATTAACGCATCAGCAAACAAACTTCTGTCTTGTAGCCCATATCAACACACGCCACGTTTCTCTTGTTATTATGTTAAAAACAATTGCCTGTTTGATCTAGGGACCAAAAGGTGCACCAGGGAAGCCCGGAGCAGCGGGTGAAGCTGGATTGCCTGGCCTTCCTGGAGTGGATGTGAGTATTTTGTCATCTTCTCTTTGATCTTTTGAATATTTCATGTAGGCGTGGGTGTTCTCCCAAAGTGTCTCCAACTTTCTCTGTGTCTACTGGAGAAGCAAAGTGGGTCCTGGATCTACAAATATGTCTTGCATATTCGGAGAAATTTTAAGAGTTGAAAGTATCTCTTGATTGAATTAAGGAGTATGAGAAGAATTTTGAGGTCACAGATGTGTAACTGACAGGGCCACACTCTTACAATGAAACACTGCAGTTCTGCAGAGGTGTGCTGGGCAGGTCTGCAGAAATACAGGCGTCAGCTGGCATTTCTGGAGCAAACCCACTGAGCCTCAGTTCAGAAGTCTAGTCACACTTATTAACTGGGGCTTGCTGGGCGCTGGCCTGGAATTTGCCCTACAGCTCTGGACAGGTGACTGCGCAGTGTCCGTGTCCATCTTAGCGCCATGGTAGGGTTTTAGCCAGCACATTTTCTTCTGCATCAGACAAGAGGAAGCATTCAGTCAGCTTCCACAGCTAAGCTAGAACTCAACAAACACCGATAACAAGACTACTCGGTGGTGTTCCTCCACACCTACAATGCACAGGGAACAGTACCGATAACTTGCTTCTGGTCATTTCCGTTGTGATTAATTACAAAGAGAAATAAAATGGTTGGGCTTTCCTGCGAGCGTGGCATCCAGGTGATTTGTGTTGGTGACAGTGACCTCCAATAGCTCTTACTACTATATTTCTCTATTCTCACACTTTTTAATTTTTTACAGGGTTTAACAGGAACTGACGGCCCACCTGGCCCAAATGGGCCTCCAGGAGACCGTGTGAGTACCACGTTAGATCCTAAGTCTGTTTAAATGAACACTGTCACTGACTGTATCGATGATTTCTCATTGCTTTGTAAACTGGTGACATGTGAGCGTTGGTTACAATGGCTTCTTTATCAGCAAGCCCTTACAGAACACTTGCACTCTTGAAATTAAAAACTAGATGGCTTTTCATTAGGCAGGGCATGAGATCCATCTTTCTTTCACATGACTTTGAATGGGCTTGGGTGGCCTCAGTGGTGGGAGAACCAGTGCAGAACAGCTCTGGTGATACTCCGAGTATCTAAAAAAGTTCCTTGAAGCAGTCGATAGACTTAATTACCAAGTTTATCAAAGTGAAACTATTTAGACCTTTATTTGCAGTCTGAATACACAGCTCTGTTACGTTTATAATTACTGCTACTATGCATTAACTGTTCAAACTTTTGCCTTTTGTCAATTCTGGGGCTGTCCATAGGTTGAACAATATTTCTTGCTTGGACATAGACTTTCCCAGCCAGCCTAGCAAGAAAGAAGAATTTTTTCTTGCTGCCTGCGTATTATTGCTCTGCTAAGGGCCACCAGAGGGATAGAGAAATGACTGCCTGAGATGTTAGAGATGTCCTTCAGATCATCTGCGAAGGGGCCAGAAAGGTGCTCAGCCCTCCTTATGACCTCAAGAACTAAACGTGAGTGAGCCATTCAGCACAGGTTTTTACCCAGCATATTTTCCTGTCTCCCAGTGTGGGGAGATAAGGGTTATATCCACAGCTTTACTGGTCTCTTGCACTTGGGGCTGCAGTGATGGGCTAAAGACACACCACAGTGTGCAGGGGTTAAAGGAGGTGGCCTTTTCTAACACCTTCAGGGTGTCTCAGTAATCCATTTATTGCCCCAAGGAGGTACCCAAAGCTCAAAACTCTGAGTTGTCTCATTTAGTTACACGGCTCTGTCATTCATCTCTTTATCTTTGATACGATCTTCTTCCTTTCCCGTGTGCAAGGCAAAGTTTGCTGGGCCTCTGGGGAAGTTGAGTGGTAGGACCCAAGTGTCTTGGTCCCAGTTCCAGGCCTCCGCCCATTGACACTGCACTAAAAATCATCTCCTTTGCTTTTCCTCGTGCCCACCTTTCTCCCCAGGGCTGTGAAATCCTGACCACTCTTGGACAGTCTGTGGCAGGAGTCCAGCACCTTCTGGGAACTGATCCCTGATTTCTAAAATAGAAAAGCTCAGGACCACACACAGAAGACTGAGTGGTTTTGTGCCCCTGTTTTACGCTCGGTGGTATTTGCCCATGTCCACTTTAGCACACAAGCTCCTAGTTTGCAGAGTAATTGAGCAGATCGTTGCTGGGCCCAAGACCTTCCTCTTCAGCGGTTCAGTAGAACGCAAACACAATTGCTGTAACTACGTGCTCTGATTTGACATGTTTTCCCATGTCTCCTAACTCAATCTGTCAGCGTGGAGCAAACTTGGTCCTGTTGGCACTTCTGGGAGCCTTTCAAGGTCAGTGGTCCATCTGGAAAATTGTTTTAATTGGTCTAATAAAGGCCTGGAAAAAGGACAAAACCTCTAAAAGCTTTAGCACTCTAAAAGGACAGCATTGTTATCCGGACTTTCTTTCTTCTCCCAACTTTAAGAACATATTTCAGTCTCCCAGAAATCACTGAAACCGCAGGGGTCTACTTGCTGTCACGCCACTGGATTCGTGCTATGACTTCTTCTGAATTCGCGTGGATTTCTGAACTGCGGTGTCTGAGAGCGAAGGTGTTCGGCATACGGGAGTGGGCTTGTGGAAGGCAGTTTTTAGTGACATACTATTGCTAAACAATTCTTTTCCTCTACATGCCACACTTCATCAGTCCAACAGTGATTCCTGGCTGACCAGGGGCAGAGTACTGTGAAGGCAACATGCCAAAATGGATTTTGTCTTAAATACTCCTGTTGCTATCAGCGTGCGTTAGCTTTTCTCGTGGCTCTGCTTACAGATGGATTAGATCAAGACCACTTGTTTTTCCAATTTACAAAATCCTTTGTTTTTAGCCAGGAGCGAGCTGGGTTCTGACCTCAGTGCTAGGTACTGGTGTCCTTCACTGGAAACTTTTCAAAGGCCATTTTGAAGTTCGGTGCTTTACACCATAAGCGATGAGGAAAACATGATTATTCATATTTATTTATGAGTGTGATATTAATCAAGTATTTCCTGTGCTCCGTAAATGTATATTCATAAATTATATTACTTTGAAGTGAAAAATTATGGCGAGATTGTTTTCTAATCAAAAGAGAAAGAACATTGTTACCAGGAGAATGAGTTGAGTCAGACAATGTTATTAAAATCGAGGTTTAAATTAGAGTCTCTTCTTTGAACTTAATGGACTCCCATCAGCTTGCTCAGGGACTCGATCGTTTACCATACCAGGAACGTTCACTGCTGCGTGCTGCACCTTACACCCTCAAAGATATCAAAATTAAGGACCGTAAAGTGCCAGCACTTGGCTCTTTGGGTGCTCTGCCAACCTTTAGGCGTGTCGGCCAAAGCAGAGAGGGGCTATGCGCCCGCTTGCAGCGGGGGCAGGATTTAGGTGCCAGGAATTCAGTGGTTTCCTTACATGAAATCTCAGCTTGTCCCTTACAACCATCAGTAGCTGCAAAACTTCTAAAGATAAAAGTGACTGGAAAAAAGCAAAGTAACCTGCAGCAAGAGAAGTGAACGAGCTGACGCTTGCAACTGAGCTGGTTGTTATTGGGTTACTGTCCTCTCTTCACAAGGCTGCGCTTAGTGAGGCCTTGGGTCCTCGGTGTCTTTACAAATATTTTCCCTTGTTAAGTTGAATCTCATTTGGCACGTAGAACATTAGGAAAGGGCTGGCGGCATCCCTGGGATCACAATAAGCAGCAGTGGGTTGGGATATTTTCCAGGTCTGCCCATCTGCCTTGCTCTCCTGGTCTTAGGGATAGATACCGTTTAATTCCAGCTCAGGACATTATTCTTGAGGTGTTTTCTGTGTGGCATTTGAGAACGCTGGGAAAACAGGTTTGGGCAATCTGGCTGGCAAGAGGCTGAGGAAGCCTTGGGCTGCAATCACTCTTTGTCCCCTGCGCAAGGCAATGAGGATTTTGCCGGCGCTGGTTTAACGCAGTCCGTGAGTAACCACGTGGTTCGTTCTGTCTGTCACCTTCTCACTTACTATTGTACATTCTGCCTGTCTTGGCCGGTGCTGCTCCCTGATAACCAGGCAAATGCAAGTGAAGAGCTGTCTGCAGGGAAACTCACTGTGACAGCTGCGTCAGTGCTGTTGTGCAAACTATTATTTTATTTATCATTCACCCCAAATTACACTGGCATTTCTGCACCTCCACCACTTCTTTTGTTTTCTTTTCCCCCCTTTTTTCTTTTTAAAAGGAATGACAAAATCAGTCTGCTGCCATCAACTGCTGCCTCTGCTTTTCTTTTCCCTGTCACAGCAGCATCTATTTTCTGAGGAGGCTCTCGGACCCAAGAGCATCAGTCAGCGATGCACACCCAGTATCTCCTGGAGATACCGTAACAGCTGCTGGCTGAGCTCAACCCACCACACTGGGGTTTCTGTTCTGCTTTATATTTCCATTCACTTTCTGTTTCAGAATTACTACCTATAATTGATTTTACTGTCTGCTGGCCAGTGTTGCGTCTTTGTAATACAACAAAGGGATGAAGAAGGTCTGTCTGTCTGCGGTTAAGTAGGAATGTAATGACTTCAAGAATGACTTAATTCTAGTGTAAGACATAAGGTCACCAAACTAGTCAAGCTTAAGAGTAAGAATGCAGACTGGAGAAAAGGGGACTGGGGCTTTGCCAAGGAAGCTAGTGAAGAGCTAGAAGTGAAGAGGCAGAGGCTGCCAAATCTTTGTCTTTGCTTGAAGGGAAAATGTATGAAAATTCACTAGAATGAGTCCAAATCTTGTAAATAGCTACAGATAATCTAGTCGTTGGATCTACAATGTGAATGTATTATGAATGAGAGTATTTCAAATGGATGAAATTCGATTTATGAACATTTAGATATCCGCAGAGACCAATCTGAGGCCAGCATGACTTTCAGAAGTGTCTATTTAGTCTTTTAGGAGCAGCTCACGTTTTAATCGATACTCTCTCTTGACCAGTGAATGGTGAAGAGTGAAGAAAGTTGCTGGGGCCAGTTCCAGACATCCATCCCTACTATCTTAAAATGTTCTTCAGTCAAGTAATTCATCAGGAATAACAGTCACTATCCATAAGTTTCTGTCCTTGTATTTGTGAATTCAACTGCGCATCTCCAGTTGTATGCTGCTTCCGTAAGACGCTGCTGGAGTTTTCAAGAGAAGCCTGGTGTCAAGGAGAGCAGGCATTGGCGTTTTACCCCTGGAGGTTTCTGGTTTATCCCTGCTAATTTTCACTCTGTTTTATTCCTGTAGGGAGCGTTAGGACCTGCCGGGCCACCTGGACCAGCCGTAAGTAACTCCTAGAACTGCTTATGTAAAACTGGTGTGTCATAGTAAGCCAAAACCATCACCAAGAGCAGATGGGAAGCCTTGTATCCCAAAACAAAGGGATCAAAGCCTGAATGAGTGAAAATATTGTTTGAAGTGTTTAAACATGTATGTATGACGTGTTCTGGTAACGCAGGATGTGTTTTTAGTCTCTGAGATGTTACGAAGCAAGGCAGCGTGGGATAAAGACTATCACATCAAATGCTATCAAAATTATTAGATGTTATCAGATGTCTAATAAAAATGAAAAGGAAAAAAAAGCTAAAGTAGATCAACTAGAATGTTTTCTTCATAACTGTGTGTCCCACTATCACATCACTGCACGTGGCTTTCCTTAGAGATGTCTCGTAGGTAACAGTAATGTAAGGGGAATACAATTATTAAAGGCAACAAAAGGATTCATCAAGACTCCGGCTCTGCTCTGATTGCAAATTACAATAATTGGGGACAGGGGAGCGCTAAGGAAATTTAAAAAAAAAAAAGAAAAAGACATAATTAAGCAGTGTTTTCTGAGGTTTACTTTTCTTCCTGCATGTTCAGTTTCTAAGTGATCTTTTACTGTTTTAAATGTTGTTTCTAGGGCAAAGGACTACCAGGACCTCCAGTAAGTAATAAAGCTCTCTTTCAAAAAAGAGTTTTAAATTATTATACTAGCTTTATTAGATACCCTAAGCGTTACAAATCCACCCCAGGCCTTGGGTCCCTCTCCTGCGCTGGGCAGAGGGATGTGGAGTCCTGCAGGTCGGCAGCCTTGTGGGTTTTTTATTGTTACCCTAACCCCGGGGGAGCTGGCACTGATGTAAATTCAAGGCACAGCAGCTTTGTAATCACTGGAAGTGACCAGTTCTGGGGCAGCTTTTGTCTGGTGGGTTCCTGGGGCATCTCAGAGCTGCCCTGTGTCAGAGGGGATGCAAATATGGCAACACGCGGTGATGACAAGAGCGTGCTCCGTGGGAAGGTGGAGCAAAAGGAAAGGTGTGCATTGGTAACCTGCTTGCCTGGGTGCAGGATTGAGCTCCTTGGGGGGATTAGACAAATGAGTACAACCAGACCGTTTGCTTGCCCGGGACCTTGGCATCTATGTGATGTCGCCATGGGTGTGAAGGCTCTTTTCTCTGTTCTACAGGGGCCTCCAGGACCCAGTGGGCTCCCAGGTGGAAATGGATTTCGGGGTCCTCCTGTGAGTTTCTCCTACCGTTTGATCCTCATTTACTGAACATACCACAACCACAGAAGAAGGAGATTCATTTCTGGTCTCTGGCCCCATTCTGTAAGCACGGTGCACAAGGCACTACGAGCTCTGCCCGTGGGCAATGCTATTCCTTGTATCAGCTTACGCAAGGTTACCCCAGTCAACGAGTGCCGTGCCAAAGATGTGTAACTGCTTGCAGCCATATCTTCCTTTACCAGCTATGAGTAAAGACAGCCAATGTCACGAGAACAGAGGTCAGTTACCAACTGGCATGTATTTTCAGCATCCTCAAAAGAAGGTGCTGCACAGAAAGGAACTGATCTGAGGGTGCCCGTCCTGCAGAAGCATACCATCATTTTTGGTACCCACAGCTCCACTGGAGAGGTACAAACCAGTGGAAGCAGGTTTGTAGGTACAGGGATATGTTCTTCTGTTCTAATCCCTATACTTCCATATGCATCTGCTGTTCTCCTTGCAGTCATAGAAGCTTCTGCTGAAAGAAAGGTAGAGTTTAGGCCCATTAGAGATGTCTTGCCCCACATTCACAAATATGCAATGGTATTTGGTAGCTACCCTTCCTCTCCATTTGTGTTTTTATTGAAATGGTTAAGGAGGGGAATTCTTACTATTTTTAATTCTTTTTAGGGACCTTTTGGTCTGCCAGGATTCCCAGGGCCTCCTGGACCACCCGGACCTCCCGTAAGTTCAGACTTGCAAGTAAATTTGAGAGAATTCCCATAGGGAGTCCAGAATTTTCTTCTTGCTGCCAGAACGTGTGCTTTTTATCTCCTGTGATTGCCCCTTGCGGGCTGAGTTTCAGCAGCCCATAAACACTGCGCCCCAAGAAGAGCAGTGACAGTAGTGACTTTCCTCTGGCTGCACTTCAGTGTGTTGATGATCTCCTGTGTATTATTGGTGCTCTGTGGGTGGAGGAACCCAATGACGTACAGGCTTTATGGCATAGACAGATCACAGGGTGGGCTTTCTGCACTCTCAAGTAAGGTTTTTGTGGTTGTTTAGATGATGATGTGTTCTTGTAGGGCCAGCAAAAGGGGGCTGAAACCAGCAAGTCTGGTTTGGGTTTGCTGTGGTCTTTCTGGAGGGTTGAGTAGTGGGATCGGAAGGTCTTTCCCAGGCCAGGAGGAGGCCAGGCACAGCTGCTCTTCTCAGATTGCTGCCTTCATCACCTAAGGCTCAAGGTTCTGCCCCAAGCTCAGCCATGCGTCTCCAGAGGAGGATTACACTTGAGATGTCTGTTTTGAGAACGGGTGCAGCTCAACACGCTCTGGGTTCAGGGGCTGCAGTTTGCTCCGTGGGGCTGGGCATCTGCCTCGCGCGGATCCAGCCGAGCTGGGTCTGTAAAGGGCATTTCCTAGAAACTGTATTTCCTCCTGCTGTTTGTCTCGATGTATTTAAAAGGCCGTGTTTCGTGGCTTGCAGGGTCTTCCAGGCACCCTTCCCGATGGTGGTGGGGACCTTCAGGTAGGTGTGGTTTTTTTTATGTAGCATGAAATTTTTGTTATTTTTCTTTGCTTAATCCTTGATGTGGCTTTTCATTGGCAAACCGTCTACCACGCGCCGTTCAGGCCTGCAGACGTGGGTCGGAACTGCCATATCGCAGAATGCAGAAGGGGTGCGCGCGTATTGACAACACTGAAATGTTCTTTTAAGGAGGCGGATATGCTAGTGTTGATCTTTCCCTTGATCTTTGCTTCCCAAAGTGCGGGTTTTGCATACATTCTTTATTTCCCAAACAGCTTTAGCATTTGGTAAATGACAACGGCTTTGCACGCATCTGTTTCCAATCCTGCTTTGCAAGAGGAAAGGTCGTGCATGTTGCACTGTTTATTTCCATGGATGGTGGCACCAGGTTCCTATGGGCATATGCTTTGTTTAGACTTCTTTCCTTCTGAGAAAGTCTTGATTCCTTTCTTTCAAGGGAATGAAAGGAGTGTTAAGTCTGTGAACGATGGAAGTGACATTTCCAGATTTCGCAGCTGTTGTTGTGACAGCGTCTTTGGTTTTCTAATTGGCATGCCCCAAAAAAGCTCAGAGTCAGTTTAGACTGCCTTATGGCAAGTCACGTAGAAGTTAATAGAAAACGATACTATTTCTGGAAGTTTAACTTCATTTACCCTGTGGAATATACTAGAAAATTAAATTCCTGCTACACAGGTGTAGCCTGAGGTTTTATTAAAAGAAAAAGCAAACAAATGAAAGAAAAGCTGCAGAAGAAAATCTTGTTCCCTATTTACAGTTTTTAGAGTATGGTCTTTTAAGTCCCCATTAAATTTCCATGCATGTTCTGATTTGTTCCCAGTCAAACTGGAGTTCCCACCAGGGGCTCGCCCACCCCTGGACATCTGCAGATACCAGCTTCTTGGTATTTATGTTGATTTTTTTATTGGTCTCCTTCTGATAGTCTAATGCTTGTCCTTGTTTCAGTTAGGTGAGTTGTCTAATGGAAATCAGTAGGGGTCAATGAATACATACATTTAAATATGTTCCCTAATGATTTACAGGGTGTACCCATCCAGTTTCACTGGGGAACTGTGATTCTCCAGCATTTTGGGCTGTGGACAACTGTCAGCCTTCAGAATTTCTCACCGTCCACACTCAGAGTGAAGGAGCCCATTCATAAATCATTATTTTGTGGGTTCCCGGTGGCCTGAGGGCCTGTTTAGGACCCTCTGCCATAGGGAAATGCCAGTGGATACATGATGCTATGGATGAATTGGATTTAGTGGGTGTAGAGCCAAAACCCACATGAGCTTTTCTCCTCTCCCTAGTAACGAAACCAGCTTCCCGGCGTGCGCTGCGTGTGCTTGATAAACCAACGAGTGTTTCTGTTCCTTGCAGTGCCCAGCTCTGTGCCCACCGGGTCCTCCAGGTCCCCCAGGAATGCCAGGGTTCAAGGTAAGAAAAATACCACCTGCAGGTACAGGGTCTGTCTCCCAAAATAAATACCGCTACGACCCCCTGGGATTAAACTGGTTTATACACATACACATCTCCTGTAGGTTCCACACCCCTCCAAACCAGCCACGTGTTTGCCTGAGTTTATGCTGTCGAAACAGAAAACCCCTAATGCAGCCAAATCTGAGACAACAGGAGAAGGGCGGGCCCGATCCTGCCCTTTACGTGCTGTTCCCACGCTCGCAGCAAGAGCTGCTCTGCCGCTGAGGTGGGTCCTGCAAAGTGCCAGCGAAGCGTGTGAGCAGCCTGCTCCCTTCGCCTTCAGCCAGAGGCTTTGCATCCTTCAGGCCTGTTGCTCCGTGGCTCCATCCCTTGCAGCACCGCAGCCATAGTCAGAGGGCAGGTGTAACTGCTGATTTTGACTATGGCCATTTATTCCCACAAATGAAATTTAACCCTTTGCGTAGGGTGAGCACAAAGATTAAAACACGGTGGCGGCTTTGCGAGGTGTGACTGATGAAGAGGAGGAACCGGAGAGCAGTGCTTCAGGGCTGGCTCCAGACCAACGTGCTGCTTTTCAGACCTCAGAGAGCTGTAAAAATCTCACCAGTTCTCAAACTGTGCTCACAGACCCTATACACAGAGATACACATTTTACTGTCACAAGAAATAACTGAAGGGATTAAATACAATTTACTTGTCATTTTATATCCAGTGTAGCACCAGGCAGCTTTCTGTTTGTGTTGTTTGATTCTGGTACATAAATTCTAGGTTGCAACCCTTGGGGAAACCTCACTCTGCAGTTAAACATCATCTTCTCTGTTCCCTCTATGATTCGTGTGAATTCCGTGCCATAGGTTGCACTCCAGCAGTGGGCTTAAGTAATAAGTTACTTGAGGGTTTGGTTTTTTGAGTTGTTTTTTAGCAGGACGTAGCAGAAGTTGGCAATGGGTGGAACATCTCCTGGGAAATGTTCTCAGTTCCTCATGAAATGACCTTTTGCAGATCTGGTCTCTGAGCTGAGTCATAAATATCATTAGAAATACACAATGCTTAGGGTGTTGCTATTCAAAATTCATAGCTTAGGAAATGCAAAAACCTGTCAAGGTCTCCAATTATGATGCAAATGATGCACGGGACCTTTTGTGTGGTGAGGAATAACATCTGCCATGGCTGAAATTAGCCTGGGTGTCTCCTACAACAATAGGAAGGGAGCCAAGAAGCAAATTGAATCTGAGTTTTATAGAAAAGATTTCAGTGGAATATGAATTTCTTTGCAAGCTGGATGCTGCAGACATTAAAGATGACTTAAACAAAAAGGGAGGTTAATGATACAGAATAGGGTTTTCAGAATTGTCTCAGCCCCATTTTCAAAACTGACAGGAACTGAGTTCTGGTCCCTGACCTGTAATTGCATCCAGAGACCTGTAGCCTAATCTCACCCCAAGTCATAGAATCATACAGTCCCAGACTGGTTTGGGTTGGAAGGGACCACAAGGATCATCTAGTTCCACACACCCCCCCGCCATGGGCAGGGACACCAAACATTAGACTAGGGTGCCCAAAGCCCCATCCAACCTGGCCTTGGACACTGCCAGGGATCCAGGGGCAGCCACAGCTTCTCGGGGCACCCTGTGCCAGGGCCTCAGCACCCTCCCAGGGAAGAGTTTCTTCCTAATATCTAATCTAAATCTCCCATATTTTAGTTGAAACCCATTCCCTGTTGTCCTGTCCCTCCCTGCCCTGTAACCAGCCCCTCTCCATCTTTCCTGTAGCCCCTTTAAGTACTGGAAGGCTGCAATTAGGTCTCCCCGCAGCCTTCTCTTCTCCAGGCCGAACAAGCCCAACTCCCTCAGCCTGTCCTCAAAGCAGAGGGGCTCCAGCCCTCGCATCAACTTTGTGGCCTCCTCTGGAGTCACTCCAGCAGCTCCATGTCTTTAAGTCACTTTTGAAAACCAAATCCGGGCATTTCCTGAAACTAGATCAATTCTGACACAGTGATACCTAGCACAGGAACGGTGCGTGGCTAATTAAGCCCAGAAGTGACCTCCATTCACACATTTACAACACATGTATAGGTTAATTTCCCAGTAAGTTGTTAGTGTTGTGTGGGTTTAGATCTTGCGGCTATCTCACAAAACCTAAGTTTTGAAACCAGGCTGTACGTGGGTAATTGGAGCTCTTATTTCTAGGGACACACCGGTCACAAAGGAGAACCTGGCGAAGTAGGAAAAGAAGGAGAGAAGGTAAACTTCAATTTAAGGGGACTTGGGGGAGGATTTCTCTCCTTAAAAGCTCTATGACAAATGGGTTTTGAGAAATGAGGCAATCGGCTGAACAAGAAGTTGCTACGACAGAAGTGCATTTGCTGCCATTGCTCTGCACGTATGACCATGTGCTCGTACTTCATGAAACTTCATCTTTCCAATGCTCATAATGTTAAGATCAGTTTGACAAGGCAACTCCTATTATTTCACGTGCAGGGATGTCGGCTCAGGAAAAAGCCCTGCATTAATCACTCAGGTAAATTCCTGACTGATCAAGTGTTCTTGCATGTGGAAGAAGTTGCCTGTAACATAGAAGCAAATTCTGAAGCAGAAATCTGGGTGGGAAAGAGCTCAAGGAGAAATGAGATGGGAAGGTCCCTGGATTTGTGTTGGCAGGCTCGTGCTGTCTCACATCTTGTCTGATTAATTTTTCTCTCCTAGGGTAACCCTGGTCCTCCCGGTCCTCCAGGCATTCCCGGCAGCGTTGGCCTGCAGGTAACACCTACTCTTCAGACTGGTTCCCATGACCTTTTTTTACTGTGAAACTCAGCGGTGCCATCAATCGCTTTGCGTTGCACAAACAGCTCTTCCCTCTGCCTAACAACAGATGTGAAAGTCGGTGCCGGTGAAAAACAAATCATGCTGGTTTCACTGAGCTTTAGTTCAGGTCCTGCTTTTGGTACCTCACCTTGGATGAAACATCCAAGTGATAGCTGCTGTCTTGCTGGTACTCTGGGAGAGCCCCGAACACCTTTAGGTGGACCTGAGGCTGAACTCTGGGCTGGCTTCACAGCCTGGCAGGTGGGCTGGGGGTGCAGGCACCCTGACTGCATCTCTGCGTGGGGTGTCTCCAGCGTCACTGGCTCGGAGGTTGTCCCCGAAGGGGAAAATGTCTTGTCTGTGCATCAGAAGGCTGAGCTTTCTGCTGCTCTTCACTGTTAATGTTTCTGTGTTGATGAGTTGTTACATCATGCCGTTCTGCCATTTTATGTTTAACAGTGATTGGGTGTTAACTGGTTTGTTTTCTTAATTAGGGCCCAAGAGGACTAAGAGGCCTCCCTGGTCCAATGGGTCCGGCTGGCGACAGAGTAAGAAAAACATTCTGATTTTTTTTTCTTCTTTTTTTTCCTCTCCACCACCATTTTTTCTCATGCGAGGTCCAAGTGTCATTTGTCCTTACTGGAGGCCACTGGGGAACTCGCAAAGATGCAAAGCGCGGGCTCTTCCCTGCACCCCCAGGCAGAACAACCTTCCAAAGGCAGGAGGAGCCTCCATACCCGAGGGATTGACAGGATCAGACCCAGTGTTGATTGAAGAGTTCAGACCAGACGGACAAAGTGCTGTCCCTGCAGGACCGACAATTCTACTGAATCTTGTAAAATAACTGAGAAACGTTTCATGAATGTTTCACTTTCTGTTCTCTTTATGAGAAAAAGCCAGCGAATCACTGGCGGGCAAAGATTTTTCAGGACATTTTCCGCAGTGAGAAACAGGGTCAATCTCCAGCTCATCGTGGCTTTGGACTTTTGTCAAGGTCCCTTGACCATTGCCGTAGAGGCTGAATGGGTTTGAATTTGATCAAGTCATGCATTTACTTAGGAACAAGTGTGTTATCGAGATATCAAGGCCAGGAATGACATCAGTATAGCACAGAGATAACGGTGGGGAGATCCAGAGTGAAAACCTGCTTGTTCAGAGGGAGATATTGTTGCGAGCCAGCAGCAAAGGGGTGTCTCTCCAGGGCTTTGTGTGTTTTCTCAGATTGCAGTTCAGGTGGGGGATACTGCTACTTCACGCTCTGCCAACCACAGTGTTACCATGATGATTGTTCTTTGCAGGGTGACATCGGTTTCAGAGGGCCACCTGGAATCCCAGGACCCCCAGGAAAAGCGGTATGTATCTGCTTCTCAGCATCCCCGTGGCCCTGCCTTCCCCAGCCAAAGCCTGAAGTTTATCCCTCCTGCACTAAACACTCTGCTGGTGAACAGGAGGGGGGTGCTGACCATCTCCATCGGATTATCCCTTTCGCCTTTTTCCCTCCCCTTAGAGCGATGTTGTTTCACCTGACCCAGACCTCACGGTGTCTTTCCCTCAGTCGTGCCCCATGCCAGAATAAGTTTCACCACATTTCCGTTGCTCTCTGTTCTGCTCTTCCCTGAGCATCAGCAGCTGTGGGCAGGGACTTGAGAGGGACATCTGTGGTGTTGAAGGAGAGTTTTGAGGAAGAATCGGTAAGCACTATCCTGAGCTTACGTCCTTTGAGCCTGGTCTATTCCCACGTGCTCACAGCTCACAAGGACTGTGCTACGAGCAGAAATAGTTGTGTGTTAAAGATGCAGTCCTCATCCTTTTGCAGAGCTCTGGGGTGAAATGTAGGAGAACACTGAACCTCTGGGCAGGCTCCTGTACCCTCCTTACTGTGCCCAAATATGAGACCAGAGCTGCATCGCCAGCGTTATGGCCTCTCTAGGAACATTTTCCACTGGCCAGCCACCCAGTCTCTCCTTAGTGTGGATAATATGGCATCTGCTTTACAGCAGGCACCTCCTCCTGCCTACACCAGCCAATGCACCACCTTCCGCATCGACCCCGAGGCAGTATCACCCTCTGGGGACGCCTCCCTGGTCTGTGCAATTATAGAAGAAATTCATCCAGACTAAGACAAAATGAGGTGCTTACCCTCCAAGGAATGTTTAATTACACCAAGCAGGCAGTAAATATTAAAGTTTTTCTCCCACTCTTTCTGGTTAAAGAAAATGCTTCATTAAACGAAGGGGAAGATGGTCTCTGCCCCGAGGCGTTGTTGGCGAAGTCCCTGCTCTGCAGTTCATCTGTGTGTCCGGAATTGCGGGGTGTAACTGAGAAAGTGCAGCCGAGCTCCAGGGGAATGTGTGCGCTCACACCTCTGCTAGCGCCAGCAAACAGCACACAACCCTTCATCATTTATGCTCTTGAAACATTAGTCTTTGTCACTGCGTGATGAAGATGCTTAATGGCTTTTCCTCCTCTGTTGTAGGGGGACCAAGGAAACAAAGGACCTCAAGGATTCAGAGGGCCCAAAGGCGATACTGTAAGTGTGGTAGAACACCCATCTGCTCAAATGTTGGATGTGACGTTCAAAGGAATCTGACAGGTTTATTATGGCTTGTCCCCCACTTGGTTTATCTGAATGAGAGGTGAAAGGGACAAAAGTACTCCTCTCAAAAATGAGATGTTTAAGTCTTATTGAAGATGCCTAAGTACTAGGATGCCGAAGTGCTGCTTGCAGTCCCAAGCAGAGGGATCAGATCTTACACCTCCATCCCTTGAAACAATCCAGACTTTTCCCAGCTGCTGCAGCCAGTGTTGGGCCAGTTTTCTGGTGGGTCCTCAAAGACCCACCATACCTGTAAGAACAGGACAGGAGCCAGCACACCCTGAATGAAATGTCCCTACAGAGTTTGCGTATCACCTTTGTTGACTGATTGTTCTTAAGGGTTGCATTCTGGACAACACAGGATTTCTTGCTGATTTCTAGGGTAGACCTGGACCAAAAGGAAACCCAGGGGCTCGTGGACTCATAGGAGAACCTGTAAGTCAATTAAGTAAGATGCAAGTCTCACGGGTTTGCAGATGATGAGATAAAACACGATAGGAGAAATCTTGCATCTTACAGTCTTTGCTTTCAAACTTCTGCTCTGTGGGTCTGTGTAACCTTCAGTGTAATCCTGGTTGGACCAAGCCCTAGTGGTACTGCTGTTCATGAAAAATCTCCCTGTCTCATGGTACAACTAGAGTTGGACCCGTTGCCAAAAGGTTCTTTGTGAATGTACTTTGCAAACCACGGAGTCTCCTCATAACCTTAACCTGTGTTGTGCACGATTGCAGGGCATGCCTGGCAAGGATGGACGGGATGGAGCTCCTGGACTCGATGGTGAGAAGGTTTGTAAAGTCCTACTTAAACACTGCAGGAAAGATTTCTGTTACTGTCCCGTGTGTGCTGCAAAGCCCCTGATGCCTGTCAAGAAACAGCATGGCTCTATTTCTAAAGCCTCTATTTCTAAACTTTTCCAACAGCGTAGCTAGTGAAGAAGAGTGAAGTTGCTTCTATTAATTAATTCCGAGGAAATTGCCTAAAGAAAGATGTACATATGGGCCATGCACGTATGATCTAAACTCGGCTGTGTCCCTATACTTAGTGGTTCCCATTGGCTGACTCTAGGCCTTTGGGGACACCTTTTCAGAGCTGCTGACAGACAGATCTGCTTATTTTAATTGCCTGTAGACAGAGTGCTGTCAGGTTCTAGTTGCCTGGTTTTTGAACAGCGATCCCAGGGGAGCACGGACCGTGTGCTGCCAAGGAAGGCTGGGAGCTGCAAGAGGTCTGGGGAGAGATCTGGGAGCTCTGGGCACCCGGTGCCCGCTGGGTGCCCACCTCCTGGAGGCATAAGAGATTCTTCGTCCTGTACACACAGGGAGGGACAAGACCACAAATGCCTGTTTGGGAATGTGTCCCTTACCTGTGCCAGACCATTTTCCAGTCGCAGAGGGTCCCTCCTAACCTCTCAATATCCACAGGGCGATGCGGCTCGCGTGGGCGTTCCTGGAGAGAAGGGGCCGAACGGACTGCCTGTGAGTATGGCAGCGGGACCCGCCGCCTTCGGGGCGGAACAGCAGCTTGGCCTGAGTACAGAGATCCTTTCTGGGGGGGAAGGGGGTTGTTCTGTGCCTTGTCTCACAAGCGGGCCCCGTTTAAACCAAGAGGAAATGCACTTTTGCCACCATACAGACCAGGGCAGCAGCGTACCAAACAGAACGGAAAACACCTGCAGTAGTGACCATGTACTAAGGGTAGCAATACCCTGGCTTTTGGCTGCTCTGGCTCTGTTTAAATTTGAGCGGAATTTTCCCTTTTACATCCCAGTGACGTGCATCCCTCACGCAGGGAGGCAAGATGTGGGATACACGTAACCGTAACTGAACAATAACCTGAGCTCTAGTGTTACTAGTGTTCATTGGCAAAATGTTGAATCTCTCCAGTCTTCCAGCTATTTAAATAGAGGCAAATTATTCCTTTCCTCCTGTCTTACAGAATATTTTGAACACCCCTGGGTTGTGGTTTCTGCTGTGCAAAATGTTGCTGCTCTTGCGCTGTTTGTATATTCCTCCTCTTCGCTCTAATTGTCGAGGGTTAGTGTCTGCAGAGCTGCCAGAACAGCGAGCAAGAGAGAAATTGAAGCCATAATTTTCATGGTGAAAGCTACAGAAGTGTAAATCCTCCATTGCTTCAAGCAAATGTTGCTCCTTGTGTGTGAAATTAGGCCAGAATAACAAATCTAATAACTACTTCTTCTGCCATTGCTTTAATATTGGTTTGTGGTTTGTTTTTTTTTTTCAGGGACTGCCTGGAAGAGCAGGTATTAAAGGCTCAAAGGGTGAACCAGTAAGTGGATCTCTCTAATAGTGGGTTCTGGTGGGAAGCTACTAGCTTGTCATGGCAAGGCTTTTCAGCATTTTGGGGGCTGGTGCCCATAAGGAGCCTCTGGGAGGACTTACCCCAAAGCAGTGGTGTCAGCCTTCCTGCAGGGCTGGGGTCCCCTGGCAGCGAGGAGCAGGCATCAGGTATAACAACTGAGGTGGCCCTGCTCTGGCTGAGACAGCTCTCACACCTACTTCAGACACAGAGGAGAGTTGTCAGCAGTTTAGTAAACCTCAGAAGGAAGCATTTCCCCTTTTGTCAAACTCCCAGGAGCGGGCTTCATCTTTGGGGAGCAAAAGGCTGAGCACCTGCGAGCAGGAGCAGGATTATCTCATCTTCCCTTCTGGAGACTTGTCCCCCACCTCAGAAGAAGACCTTCTGTGGAGGTTTAGATTGGCCACCTACCTGTGAGATAAAAGAAAAACTCAGGCAGACCAAAGCAGTCCAGCACAAAGCTGTTTTGAAAAGTGATTTATTTTCTTCTGTCCCTCTCCTTCCTTTCTGAATTTCCCCTTCTGCACCTGCATCATTACTCTTGCTAATCCTCATGCATGAGATGGCACTGGAGGAAGATGCTTCTTGTGTAAAGGTGATGCAGAAATGTATGAAATGGAGTGCCCTGAGCATGCCTCCAAAAGAGCATCCCTGTCTCGCTCAGTCCGAGACGGGATATGGTAGCGCTGCCCTGGGGCTGGCAGCCCTCCCTCGTCACCGCTGCCACGACAGGACGTACGGCTCATCTGCTCTTTAAATGTCCGCTGTTCGGAGTTTTCTCTTCTTGGTCTTAAATCTGTAAAAGTTTAAAGCTGTTTTTATTTCCTGATCCAGGTTTTAACTCCCTCCTCCTTTTGTTGCTCTGTGTAGGCCAGAAATGACTCTGAAGTTGTGCCCTAACCGAGCGTTTGCTTTCTCCTCCGCAGGGCAGTCCTGGAGAGATGGGAGAGGCAGGTCCCTCTGGAGAGCCAGGCATCCCTGTACGTATCCCCACCACTTATGCTTACCATGGGCTCTGCTGAGCCTGTTTTAAACCGAGCTGCGAAGCTGGAGCTCACGTGCTGCTTCCCCACGCAAATAAAGCTTTTAGTAACGTGATAGGAGCTGTGGTGCCTGCGACACGGCGATGAGCACCCCCAGGCAGCCCCACGCTTGTCTGGAGCTACACAGCGAGCGGGGTGTGAGCCGGCAGGGTGGGCATCACCGCACACAGATGTTGTGCTGCAGCAGAGGTCAAAGCCCACCGAGGCAGGCAGTGTGGCGTACTGGATGGGGCAGGGGGTTTGGGACTGAAAGAGCCTGGGATCCAGGAATACATCCCAGCTCTGCAGTGGGTTGGGAAGGGTGCATTCATGGTTCCTAAATGGCGTTTTGGTGTATTGCCAGGGCGATGTTGGTATTCCTGGTGAGAGAGGTCTGCCGGGACCCAGAGGAGCAACTGTAAGTACAACGCTGCTTGTAAATCAAATAGATACCAAGACTGAGTTCAGTACTTGGGATTACTCTCTGGATAAAATAAAAGGCCACGCTCTCTTTTGGTATTGTCTCTGGGGAGCCTTGGTGACAGAGGAATTGCTCCTCCCTAAGTGGGTCAGATCCTGCTCTCACAGCTCCGTGCAAATGCAGAGCGATCCCTTCCGTTTCCTTTGGCAAAGAAAGCTGCAGTTGTCCAAGAGGTTTGTGGAGCTGCTGCAGTCACACGGGAGGGACTGGACGGACAGTCAGCAATTCCCTGACTAGGCAGTAATAATAAGGCTCAGCTTGTGCTGAATGTGAGTCATTAATGAAGCAAAGCTCCTGTGAAGCTATTGCAACGTACGTTGCTGCCAGCACGTGAAAAGTGAAATCCTTCCCATTCCTGCATTGCGTTCTCTGGAGCAGCAGAGGTTCACTGGAAAACCTGAAGCCATACAAGCAGCAAAACTGGGAAGCCTGCACATTGTCACGGTGAAGGACAGGGGCTGGAAAGGTGTTAAAAAGTTTGCAGACCTTTTGGGGAGTCTCTTGCCTTTCTTGCCCGTAGTTGCATGCTTTTCCCAGCCGCTCCTCAGTGGAGCATCTCGCTCCTGCTTTCACGGCGTTCCCTGCGTCGTCTCAGAGCCTGAGAAATACAAAAAGCTGCAGGAGCTGCAAAGCAAATAACCTGAGAATAACCACATGGCTGCTTGTCGTGTCCCTGCTGAGCAGCAGAGATCATAATAAATGATCTTGGGATAACAGAAACCTGATTTTGTTCACACTACTAAAAATGCTGGGATACCTTTTATTTTGCCACTCCCCAACTAGTGCTGCCATTGTGGCTGGACCTGACCTTCCAGTGGTTGGTTGGGCTTTTTTTTTCTTCTCTTTTTTTCCCCTTTTAATCTCATTTTGAAATCCAGAAGCCTACAGCAAGTCTAAGGTGATTTCTGGTATGTGCCACTTGGAAGAAACTGAACTGTATGATGATTCATTGGCTGTGAGCAGCTGCTCTTTAAACTTCCAAGGAGAGGGAAATCAGCCTTAGAAATAAAATAAATTAATAATATTTGCTTTTATGTCTGCAACTTTTCATCAAAAGAGCTGGCCCCACAAAAGGTATTGTATTGTTATAGCCAAAAATCAAATGCAGCAGAGCTAATTGCGTTGGTGCAGACTTCTGCCGTGGATGCGGCAGCAGATGAACCCCCGTTTATTTCTAACCTGGGTTTCTGATTTGTGTTATTAGAGTCCTAATTTATATGAAATGTAGTTAAGCCTGGTCTATTCTAAGAGAGTTAGAGGATTCATTTAGTGTTGAGGCTGGCTCGAAACCATTGGACGTTATTTCTCCTGGCACACGGAGGTTTCTGTCCCTTCAGAGGCTGTCGGTATTTATTGGGGCCCATCGCTGTCACACAGAGTCCTTTTTGGGGCAGTTTAGTGTAACTCTCCTAGAGCTCTGCATTCAGAACTCTCAAAGTTCCTCACTGAATTACAAGCAGAAAGCAGAAGTGGAAACAGCAACCACAAAAATACCTGAGCAGTTCTGTAGCTTTTTGAAGGCCACGCTGCTTGATTTCACCAGATGGGCTCCGTCCGCGGGGCCGACCCTGGCTTCTGCACGAGGCTGTGGCCGCGCTGATCTTGAGAGCCAGGCGGGGACAGAGGCGACTGCTGTAGGTCGTACATGAAGTCACGCATCACACGAGGAATTCCTCTTCGTGATGACCAGAAAAAATTATGAGAGACAGCAGAAGTTCAGGTACCAGGGAGAATCTGTAGGGGTACAATTCGGGAAAAGGTAGGGATGGCATTTTATCGCAGGGCACGCCGGCACTGCCATCCAGCCGCTCCCTTGGCTACGTTGGGCAGTCCTGCGGCGGCCGGTTTGAAGGTTATTTGTGTCCCTTAGCAGTACACCCAGCGGAGACGGCTGTGAAAGGAGACAAAGCTGAAGTCCACCTTGCAGCAGAAGTTTCCCTGAGGCGTCTGTTTCAGGAGGACACTTTACAAAATGGGATTTAGATACCTAAATTACGTAGGGCTTTTTTCGTCCGAGATCTTTATCGCGTATGTGATTTTTTTTCTGAGTAGAAAGCAATAGAGACTCCTAATGGAAATGTCCCTGTTCTGTCTAGTGAGCCGGACTCTTAAAAGCACCTGCCCTAACAGCGTAGGACGGTGCCTTTTCCTATGTTGCAGGTATGAGTATGGCCACGCAAGTGGACGCAGTTGCCATTTTCCATGGCCAAGTGCAGGCAGCACATGTCGTACGGTAGTTTGTTGCAGAACTGGATCAATTAAAAGTATAATATTGGAATAGCAGACCCCCTTTAACAGATATTGTCTGTGCTCCATCGTGTAACCGCGTTTTGCTGTCATTGATCTTTACTGCTGATGAGTATGGTACGTCATTAAGCATTAATATATAGAAATAAGCATTTTTGCTCATAACAATAATATTACTACTAAGTGTTAACACGTAAACACTAAGCCCCACTCCACAGCAGTCCCTCAGCAGCGCCGAGAAGTTGCCGATTTAGTTACACCACTGACACACAAGGCCGTGAATTTTCTCCTTATCAAAGCTTTTCTTTCTCTTCTCAGGGCCCACTTGGACTTCAAGGCCCGATGGGAGCCCCCGGTGTCAGAGGCTTCCAGGTCTGTAATTTAACGTGCGTCGTGTTTTGGCAAGCTGCAGATGTCTGGCAAGGCAAGGGCGTGATGGCAACAAGTGATAGGGGAGGGTTAGGGTGGAGATCAGGAGAAGGTTCTTCCCCCAGAGGGTGGTGGGGCCCTGGCACAGGCTCCCCAGGGCAGTGGTCACCGCCCCGAGCTGGGCTGAGTTCAAGCAGTGTCTGGCCAACGCTCTCAGCCATCTCCTCTGATGGAGCTGGGCCTGCATGGAGCCAGGGGTTGGACTGATGGGCCTTATGGGTCCCTTCCAACTTGGGATATTCTGTGATTGTATGGAAAAATGTCTTTCTACTTGCCAGAGCCAGAGTGACACCTTTACTGACGCAGTGTAGCAGAAAAAGCACAAGGCCAGATAAGCTGCCTGCCGGAACAATGTATATTTAGTATTTGTTTGCAAAAGAAGGGTTTGAGTTTGACCTGCATGAAGACACCTTAATTTCTCCTTGATCTGGACACTCCCAGCCTGTCTCTTCAGTGAACTCCTCCTCCCTTCTGCTGCACTCTGGACTCCCACATTTCTTCCTCCCCTCTCCAAGGGAGCGTTCACAACCACTGTCCATTCCCCAGTGAAACTGGCTGGAAACCAGTGGAGGGTGCTCCCTTCTGGGAGCATCACTTGGTCGGGAGTCACAGAAGTGATTTTATTAGAGAAGACCTGGGCCATTCAAAGGCTGGTGCACTTTGGCAGGGTGGCTGAGACGTGGTGGGGCAGAAGTCTGTGATTCCATACAATCACAGCTGTACCGACCTATGCAAGCGGTTCCAGCAGGCAGCAAGCGGTCCCTAGGTCTGGGAGGAAAAGGAGGGGAGACATCTAAGGCAAATGATCTTTTTTAACATGTTATGGAGAGTGGTGAACTTGGGGGGTGTCACGATATGGAGGGTTTCCTGGAACTACAAGCTGTAACTCTTTCTTCTTTGGTTTCCTAACAGGGTCCCAAAGGTGCCAGTGGTGAACCTGGCCTTCCTGGTCCAACCGGAATTCGTGGAGAGATAGGTGACAGGGTAAGGAGAAGACATCTGTAACCAATTCCTGTTTGGGAGATGTGACGTTGGAGCGTAACAGGGCCCCCAAACACAATGCTAGCTGATGTCACCCCAGAAAAGGTGGGTGCACTGGGTGTCCCAGTCCATCCTCTGAGGCTGCTGTGTGCCCAAGAGGAACCCCGCAGCAGGTAGCAGGATTCCGTGCATGGCATCTCTGCTGCTGTCCCAGTTCCCGTTTCAGTTCAGGAACTCACACTGTTTTCAGACAGCGGGGGTTCTTTCAAAGAGACTTTGCATCCTGTCCTAGCCAGAATAGATGATTGTTTGGGTTTTTTCCCCGCACCGTACGCTGATTTCCCCAAAGCCTTGCTCCCCGTGAGCACAGGAGAGTTATTGTTATTCAGATTCTCAATTAGGATTTCTGGATTTGTTAATTATTTTTTTAAATTAGTTTACTCATTGATTTTATTCTTGAACAGCAACACACCTGGGCCCCACACCTCAGAATAAATGCAACTCTTTATTTAGATGAACTCATTCTCATTTAGAAGCAGCCAGCAGGGTAGAGTGAGCAATGTCCGTTCGGGGCCTGCAGGAGGACAGTAGCCGTGTGTTTGCCGGCTCCCTCCGCTCCAGCTTTAAGGTGAAGTTTCTGTGTAAGCAATCACAGCGGCACCACGGGGGTCTCACAATGGCTCCTCTGTGCCGGCTCCAGGCAGGGTGAAAAAAGCTTCTTGGAGGGCCTGAGGGTGGAAATGTGAAACAGGAGGGTTATTGTGGAGCTGCAGGGTCCTGGCTGCATTCAGGGTTCTGCTGTGGTGAAAAAATGTGTGTTCAGAGGGGAAGAGGCCCCTGGCAGAGCAGCCTGGTATCCAGAGATCTGCTCCGAGCAGAGGGAGGGAAAATTTTATACTTAAAGCAAAAGAAAAAGTAAAAGCTAGGTTTTATTTCTGGCTCTGAAGGTAAGTGTAGTTACTCTACAATGGAATAGTCGGTTGTTTCTTAACGCCCCAGCTCACTAAGAGCTTTCCCCAGGCACGCGTGCTGTAGCAGCTTTGGATAATGCTGGAGACTTTCCAGCTCCACGTAAGCAGCAGGTACTCAGGGTACCTTCCACCTGCCCACCCAGTCCCACCGGTGTCGGTGACAGCCACGTGTGCCCACCGGCACCCTCCGTGTGGGCACCAGCCAAGGCTGCGCCAGCAATTAGCACCGCGAACCTCCACGTGTGTTACTGGGCGCAAGATTTGGGCTGGGAGGAGCCTGAAACCTCAGTCGGTGTCTTCATAGTTTGAACGAACGGCCTTTGCTTGGGGGGGGTGGTGGTGCCTGCTGGGGGTGGTGGTGCCTGCTGGGGGGCAGACAGAGAGCGCAGCAGGTACCGCCCTGGCTTGGCTTTCCGGACAGTCCAGCCTGCTGCTCCTGACCCGTACAAGAACGGCAAACACGGGGTCAATGCAATCGTGCCGTCCCGGCCGCAGCCAACCCATCGCGCTCTCCTGAAATCAGCTGTGGCTTTTCCTTTCTTTGCACCAAAAAACCCACCCAACCCTCCTGCCAGCCGCAGTTAGCCAGTACTGATGTGCTTGTTCACGGTGCTCGGACTGACCGTGGCCAGGAATATAAACCAGCGTATCAGTAAGTGAATTTCCTGGCATGAAAAAACAGAAGAGGCTCAGTGCATTTGGCTGTAAGCTATAAAATAGCAGTGAGATGGTATTTACGCGTTCCTGGAGTGGGATACTGAGGAGGGGCAGGATTTGACTGTTATTTCTAACTGAGGTAGCAATAGGCAAATATTTTACCTGAGGATTTTTATTGTGATCGAAATTCCTGAGGATTCTGGGTGCCAGCAGCCACCTGGGGCAACGTCTCTCTCTGCTCCGTACTGGCATCACTAGATGCTTGGCCTAAAATGTTGGTGGGGTTTAACTGAGAGGGTGACACAAATGTGAGGATGGACGTGGAGCTCGTGGTCCTGGGGTCCTGTCGCTCATTCCTGCTGCTGGGAATTCCTACTGCTGTAAATCAAGGGTTTGAATCAACATCTTTGGGGCTAAGCTTGTCTTTAAGGGAGCGTTCCTCACAGACATGGTGACTAAGCTGTGTTTTATTGCCATAAACTCTCCTGGAGCCTTGGGACTCTGAAGTTGGAGGTATAAATTTAGATGATAATGTTGAGAAAAGAATATATCGTCTCTGCCATTGGCAAACCTAAAATGGGAGTTATAAATAGCTGCAGCCAATCTTGCGTCTCCACAGTTGTCTGCTTTGCTGAGAATTATTTTTTTCTTTAATAGAAATATCCCCCTTTTTTAACTTATTCAGTGCTTGGCTTGAGCAAAATGACATGCCCTTGCTATGTCTTTGTTCTCCTCGAAGATTCTGTTCTGCTGAGCCATTTCCAGATCTAGTTATTAAAAAAAAAATCAGTGCGCAGATGCCAGATTGATGAATGTGCTGTAGAAATCCTGTTTGAAGGGTAAAATGGTTGAATTTTCCATGTAGATTTTGCAGTAGAGAAAAAAATCAGGGCTGTGCTGAAGCCTTTGTTGTCTCTGCTACACGGACCCACAGTCATGAACAGGGCTGAAAATGTCTCGTGTCCTCTCTGTGAATGCCAGGTAGATAACGTTGGAAGGATTTTTCAAGTTGCCTGAATTATTCCTAGGGCGATAACCAGTTCATCATCTAAATGTATTTTCTTCCTGTGGCTGTGTTGTTCTGTGAATCTCAGAGTCAGGAGCACCTAACTCCAAATCCCCGGGAAAACTGACACTCTAATAAAGCCTTGAAAAAGCATCGTGACTTTTTGCCCCTGCGGTACAAAGATGGTTTTTTGTCCATTTTATACCATGAGTAAATCCAGTCTCCTTCTCACATCTTCAGGTGTGGAAGGCAGAGATCAATCGCCCACCAGTCTTATCCTGAACCTCGTCCTTTAATTTCTGAATTTGTAAAACTGCTGTTTCGGTCACGATGGTGAGGTGATGGTAATGGAAAGCAGAGGGGCAGAAGCAAAACAGAGTTCCCACCCCTGGGGTGGATGTGAAAGATGACTTTTGTGAAACAGGTTTTAAAGGCCAGGATTAAGATTACAGAACTAATTTTAGTTTTATTTAAGAAATTGAGGAGGACAGTATGAAAAAGGCGGGTATAGAAAACCCGTGCCAGGCAGATGGGGAGCAGTGCGTCGCTGAGGCATGTCAGGAAAGTCTCTCTGGTCCGGTTGGGTGAGGACTCGGTGGGCAGACCACCTGGCCCGAGCTGGGAGGTCCTGCTTGGTCTGGCACCTGCTCTGCACAGCAGGAGGCCTGAGAAACTGTCCCACAACACAAACCGGTGACTTACAGAGCTAGCAAGGATGCTCGAAATCTCTTCTTGTTTCTCAGACGTATGAATGACATTCGGTCCCTCCTACTTGGCAGTTGGGAGACTAATTCCCAACTCCTTGCTGCGTGAGTGACTGTCTGACCACACCAGGAATTCACAAGAAAATGATGTTTTGAGCTCATTTGCATTCTTTTACTTATTTCCAGGGTCCCACTGGTGTTCCTGGTCCCAAAGGTAACCAGGTAAGCGAAGCTGATCTTCCTCCTGGGGTAACTTTCACGCTGCAGTCAGCAGAGGCATGTAAACCGTACCTTAGGTGCAGCAGTGAAGATCTTTTGAGCCAGTTTTCATCAAATATATGACTTTCATTAATGCATGACTGTATTTTTTTCTCTCCAGCAAGCATTGCTTGTTTTGTTACCAGGGTCAGTGTGGTCCCTGTTTGGTTGCTAAGGGAAAGACCAACCTAACCTGCATTTCTCTTGAAATAACTCCTTCTCTCAAGCCATATTGTCACCATAACCGTGTTCATTATCCGCTCTAATTGCGGCCTAAGAAGGCAGCTCGGCTGCAGAGCGTTTGGTGTGGGAAGCGATGCTCGAGCTGCGCACGCTGCTCTTGGCTTAATGGAGGCCGTCAGCAAGTGGATGCTCCTTGTCACGGCTAGTGAAACTAATGTCACTAGAGCTTTAGAGGGATGGTCCTCACCAAGTGCTCACTTCTGTTTGAGAACGGGATGAAGCTGTTCCGCAGATGACTCTTTCCCCTGCAGAAACCTAGAGGACACATTACACCAGACACACATTTAGCTGTCATCGCAAACATGTTTTTTGTGAGACCTGGAGCTGGGGAACCTGAAATTTAGATTGCTTGTATGAGGAGTGCCAGCCCATGGATGTCTCTCATGGCCATCCCATCAGGGCTCTCATCTGTATGAATTCAGCCTTGCATCCAAGTACCAGCTTGTTGCAAAGGGCGCCTAGTGCTTGTGCAAACTGCCTTGCACCACGAGTTGTCAGCAGGGGAACAGCTACTGTGGAGTCCAGCTTTGGAGCAGCTGTATAAGGTGCTAAGTGCCCCGTCTCCCTTAGGAGCTGAGGTTATCCGTGTCTGAGCGAGACAACAATCTTTGTGCAGCGATAGGTGCGGTGTTAATTCTGGTGTCTCACTTTCAGGGCATTGCTGGAGCAGATGGCCTTCCAGGTGACAAAGGAGAACTGGTAGGTGGCCTTAAATTCAGTAGAATTGACTCCTCGAATAACAGATAGGTCTAGAGAACCGTGTATCAAGAACTACTGTGGTCAGTAAGAATTAACCATCAGCATCCTCTCCCTGTTGCGCTGGGGCCGAATCTGGTCTCGGCACCCCATTCCCGTTCCTGGCCCCTTTGCAAGAAAAGCCCATCAGAGGCCGTGTACACGTCATTCCTGGAGCTCGGGAGCCTGAACTTTAGATGGACATTTTCTGAATGGACCACTCTTTCTGATTTCCCTTTTCTTTCTAACAGGGTCCCTTTGGTCCCCCCGGCCAGAAAGGAGAGGTATGTGTCAGACATGGTGGGCTCATGCCCTGAGAGGTTTGGGAGCTGACATGCTTCTGATGCTTTATCTCTATAAACTCTGTTCTGGCATCGTTTCCTAGAAGTGTGTTTTCTTCATAGTCTTGCTATAAAATCTATGACAATGACAATTTTTTGTGGCATTTAAAACATTCAAATGTGTTTGATAATTTTGCTGCAGCAAGAACCCCTATTATCATGACCTATATATGTAAAACCACCCGTACGATGTAAGGAAGTCAGTCACATCAGTTTGGGGAAACCTGGAGAAAGGCTTAACTAACACCCATGAGAAAAGAATGGTCTATGTCTTCCATTTTAAGTGTTTTTTTTCCTTCTTTCCTCATTACAGCCAGGAAAAAGAGGAGAACTTGGTCCGAAAGGTGTCCAAGGACCTAATGGGACAGCTGGAGTACCAGGGATCCCAGGACATCCAGGGCCCATGGGCCATCAGGGGGAGCAAGGCGTTCCCGGCATCACAGGGAAACCTGGGCCTCCTGTAAGTATTATCTGCTGCTGGGAGTCTCTGGGGTGAATAAATGCATCGTGGATTTTGGACGCGTATTCAAAAAATAAGGGCTGGCATTTGAGCAGGCAACAGGAGGTAACTGTGCGTGCGAGCTAACAGTCCTGCATCGAGAGTTTACCAGCGCAAAAAGCTGCACAGTCTGCAAGCTTCAGAATTAAAGGCCCCCAGAAGGCATGCCTGGGAGAATTAATCTCTCACAATGGTATACGAGCAGATTGTCTGTGTCCACGGGACAGGCTGTAAGTCACTGCTCCTGTTACAAAAGTCAGAAGCTGGTCGTTTAAAAATACAATTCCTATTCACTGCTTCAAAGGTTAGACCTCTGTCTTAGTCCAGAGCTTATGTTTCATTGCTCAGGAAAAGCCAAATAAACCCTAGATTAAATATCTGGCCTAAAACTAATCTCTGCCGTTAATATGACAGAGCTTCTAAATTGAAACTGTTGTCTTTTGAAGAGGGGGGGAAAAACCTGCTCCTCTTCATGCGGGATCCTACAGTTCTCACTCAGCTGCTGGAAATGAGTTTCGTGTCCTGAAGCCTCTGTCAGGGACGATTATCCGTAACATGATTTGTATAAAGCTGGATTCTTCTGTTAATTGCAGGGCAAAGAGGCCAGTGAACAACATATAAGAGAACTCTGTGGGGAAATGATAAATGGTGAGTATTACTGAGAGAAAACTGACTATAATTACTGTCTCTAGCTGAAGATGAGTAGATCCTGAACATAAAATGGCTCCTGAGAATTGTCATTTTTCTATCTTAATAAGAAAAAATATGTTGACCTTTAATGTAAGGAAATTATTCAGGAGGTCACCTTGTTGTCTGGGATGTCTTTCATTTTTCTAGAATTAGTATTTTTAAATGATTCATCATGGCAAGATACAAAGTGTGCCGAAAGCAGCTTTGACACAAGCACCGAACACGCACGCTGGTGAGCGCGTCTGCCCTAACCTGTGTCATTCTGCACCCCCGCTCCCTGGAGCAGGGGCCGGCTCCCAGGGAGTCGTCTTGCTTTAAAGTTACTGTTCTGCACCGCCGAACAGTTTGGGATGAAGTTAAACTCTGAAATACTGTTTCAGAAAACTTTTTTTAATTATTTGAGTATGATTTTCTCGAATACTTAACATCTTTTAAAGTGGTTTAGGAAACGGGAAATAATGGCTTAAAACCCTGCGGATTTCTGACCCAAATCTCCCTTTAAAAAAAAAAAAAAAAAAGCCACAGATGAGCTGAGAGGACAGAGATGATGTTTAGTCTCCTTCTGCCAGAAGCAGCAAGTGTGGGAGTGGCAGGGAGCGGGCTCTGTTTTACTCTTAGGCACTCAGTTTTCAGCTGCTCACTCAATTAAGCACGCTTGGTGGCAGGCGACAAACAGCCAGGCAAGGAGTCGAAGTGTTGGACGTGCAGTTCTTAATTTTGATCTTTTCAGATCAAATTGCCCAGCTCGCTGCTAACCTGCGAAAGCCCTTGTCTCCTGGGATGACGGGTCGTCCTGGGCCAGCTGGTCCCCCAGGTCCTCCTGGAGCTACGGGAAGTGTTGGGCATCCTGGTCCTCGCGGTCCCCCCGGATACAGAGGGCCAACAGGAGAACTTGGTGATCCTGGTCCCAGAGGTGAGTGACACTAAACCAACCTGCTTCTCTTCTGTGCCTGCTGAAATAAATGGCAAACTTGTGCTGACTTCAGCAGTGGAGGAGAAAAGATCAAGCCGAGGGCAGTCTTCATCTCTAGAGATGCAGTGTAAGCAGAGATCCTTGCAGTGTCCTGAGGATTTTGAGCTTCTCTTGGTCTTTCCCGGCCCTGTCCTTGGATCCAGCTGCAGTACAGAACTCACCACTGAAATTGTCTGTTTATGATTAAAGGTGACACTGGTGAAAAGGGAGATAAAGGACCTGTTGGTCAAGGTGTCGATGGGCCTGACGGCGATCAAGGACTTCAAGGTAAGGCTGTGCTAATAGTTTAATAAACCATGGCTAAAGTAAAGGCTTAAGAGGAACAGCTCTGCATATTGCTGGCAGCGTGTTAGAATCACTTTGTCCCTGTAATTGTTTCAGCAGGATTGTTTTCCTGCGGGTACAGCAAGAGCAGACAATTTGAACAGCAGAACTTAATTAGCACGTCCCCTCTTCACACCACTCCTGTCTAGTCCTACATGTTTTGGAGGATGTTTTTGAAAAGGCCACTGGGGCAGCCAGACTCCTCATTTGTCCCTGGTTTCTTCCACTAATGGCTGGGAAAGGTCAGGAGCTTTTATAGACTGGGAAGTCAGAACCCTTCTTAACTACTCCCACGTGGCTGCCGGTGTCAGAAGGTTGTTCTCTTCAGTGGTACTTCATAGGCAGTAACTAATTAGTTAAATTAGCAAGTAGTAATGTCAGTTCATTTAGAGGGGTTTAACAACTGGGAGGCTCTGGCTCCAGATTAAGGCAAAAAGGACTGTGCCTGCTGCCTGTTTCCTCATGGACACAGGCCTTTTTGATACTGAAAAGAATGCTACAGCCTGGACTACCAGCTATAGTCCTCCAAAATTCAGTTCGTGTTTCTGGATCAAATGAGAGAAGTTGGGGACAAGATTTCATTTTGCCATTACTTAGTGTAATGATTTTGATAGTAGTGCTATTGCTGTGTACCTGGTTAGAAGCCCAGTTCCTGAAGTCACGCATCCTTTATCAGAGGATTCAAAGATTAATTTATGCAGAGTAATGAATATCTGCTAGAAACTCAGAAGAATATTCTTTATTTTGCTTGCCTTTTAATCAGCTTTTCTAATTGTGATTACATCTGCACAGTGATTAAGTTACAGGCACCAAACGTGGGCTCTGCATCCATATAACTTCATATAACCAGAGTATTTACACCTGGTTGTCGTAGATTCTTCCATAAAATAATTGCATTAATCCATGTATGTTTTCTTTTCCGAAGCGTGTTGAAAGAAGCTATGTTTAATACGTTAGATAGCAAGAGCATCTGTCCTACTCATGAAATGTAAGATCAACACTAGATGCAATGACATGATAAGAAGAATGAGGCACCATCTCTCTATCATAATTAAGCAGGAACACAGGTTTATAGACCCCCTGCTATAGCTGTCCCTCAGGGAGACAGAATCACATTTACAGTATTTAAGAAAGCTTCGGTGGCTTGCTGTTACAGAAATTAGTGTTTTGTGAATTGTGTTTGGCACCTGAAGGAAAACAGAAAAAAAAATATAACAGCCGAAATTGTTTTTGCCAATAAGTAAAATATGTATTTTATTGTGAGCAATTTTTTTAAGGGAGACACAGGTGCAAAGGAAACTCCTTATCTGGACTGTCAGGGAGATGTTCTGTATCATCATTCTCTCTACGCTCCTTCCCTTACTTAGAATCTTAATTACAACTAGACCTACGGATGAATTGAAGCAGCTGAAGGGCTCCCACTAAGGAGTGGGCCAGATGTGTATTGTCACAATAAGTATGCTGCAAGGTCACACATCCAGGATGTCCCTTGAGCAAAATATTCAGGGATAATGTAAAATAATTTTGGTTGCAAATTTCTTGTTATTACTCATGGAGCCATATGCTAGTTGAGGCAGTACTGAGACGGAATCCAGTACGACATGCAGTAACAAAAGCACAATACGAACCATCTGCCTTCAGCCATACAGAGGTAATTCCAGGAAAGCCACAGGTACTCTAAGAAATCCAACGCACATGCTCCAGATTCAGGCTACGTTTATTCAACACCTTGCACGCAACAGACCATAACAAGTCCGATGTACAGACACTAGAAGTATTATAAGAACTCTAGAAGTAACACACATACATGTATTAAATAAATAAAAATGGAAGGTAATAATTTATGTAATCTTTCCCCCCTTCTTGTTTAGGACCACCTGGTGTACCTGGAATTAGTAAAAATGGTCGCGATGGTGCTCAGGGTGAACCCGGCCTTCCAGGGGATCCTGGTACTCCTGGTGCTATTGGGGCTCAGGGAACTCCAGGAATATGCGACACGTCGGCTTGCATGGGAGCTGTTGGAGCATCAACTTCCAAAAAATCATAAAACAATGGTACAAGAAGTGGAGAAGTGACTGAATATTTAAATAAACAGTGCATTGTAAGAAAACAGACAGAATCCTCCTAGTGCTAAATGGACAGATGTTCCTTCTATTGTATTAAGTGGAGACTTTGACACAGTTCTATGAAAAAGAAAGCATCAGATGAAAACTTTTAATTAAAAGATGCTTTATGAGTATTTTCTCCTCCCCCCAGTTATTTTCCAGAATTTTTACTGCTCAACAACCTCATATTCCCTTTTTCCCATTGTTCAAGAGACCTGCAAGAGAAAGTGTTGTTCCTTTTTACTGTACTTAAGATGATGACTTGTCCATATAAACATTTGAGCCTTCTCAATTGAATTCCTGACTCCCGGTGACTTCAGTTACGCAGGTTTGTGCGCTGAGATACACGTTGTTAAGGGATTCAGGCACCCAACTGCTACTTACATCACCGGAAATGAGGGGTTTAAATGTCCCGTATTTTAATATCTTAAGATTCTGGCCTAAGACAAGACCATAGTTTATGTATATGCTGCCAATTTTTCAGCTTGCACCTCAGATATTTGCCAAGACTGGTAAATAGTAAATCCTCCTGCAATCAAATTCTGCAAAAGGTGTAATGTATATATTTCAATTTACAGGGGACAATTTTTGTATATTTCCGTATGAACATAAAGGAAATGAAGTAACAGCATTTTCATGACCTCTACTTAAGCTATTTGCACAGTAATTGTGAATGAAACCCCAAACAAGAAAGAATGCTCTTTGAAAGTCCAGCCAAAAAACCTGTATGAACTGTTGTAAAAATAAAAGGAGATTTTTTTAAATCTTTTCTTTGTGATGTTGTAAGTGTCATTATACACATCAAATTAATTCAGCTGAACCGGTTTTACTAGGATTGTTTGGAAATAAATTGCTGCAAAATTGTCCACATCCGTGATTTAAAACAGTATTTATTCTGGAACACCTTTTTGTACTTTAAAACCTGCTAGCATCATCTATTTTAAAAAAAAATCAATAAAACCACTCTCAGTTCACACACTATTCTATTTCTGCCCTATCTGCTAAAGCTTATGAACAAAGGAGTCATATTAATCTTTAAATACGAAAATAGTTTCTATATTTAAATAATCTTCTGTTTATAATACACCACTTGGACTAAAGTAACAATACAAGAACCTGTTGGACAGTTGTGTGATAAATGGTACTATGTTTTAAAAAAAAAAGCTAACACCATTGTACAGCTCTTTGGGGCCAAGTACGCTAAAATACATATGGCAAATATTAACTTTATAATATCAGCACAGTTTAGAAACCATGCACTTAATTAATTAACCAATATAGCCTTAAAATTTTTAATGGAAAAAAATGGGCATTATAATATGGTAACTTTAAATTCTTTTTACACTTGAAGAGTACATTTGCATCTAGTCATTAAAGTAACAAGACAGATTGATGTTCTACAACTATTCCTAACTGTATTGGATCATCTATTTACAAAAAAAAAACACGAAACACCAACAAAAAACTCCCAAGGGAGAACCACAAACAGAAAAAGAACGTATTTTTTTTTATCACAGAGGGGAAAAATACTTAGCTGTCATGACATTTTCTTGTAGCTTCTGGTCCCAAAGCCCCTTTAACAGAGCACTGATTGCTATGGCTGGTAGTTAAACTTTAATTTCCATTTTGAATAAAGAAATGTTGTCTTTAAAGCTCTATTTATATATTTTTACAAGTTATAGTTTGCAATTCATATTCAGTATGTGAACGGAGAAAATAAAATACAGCTCAGGCCATTGTTAGTTAGCCACGCTTGTCATACAGTCCAAGGCGGTCAGTTCAGACTACTGGGTCTCCGTAGCAATGCGCGTTTTCCTGCACTGGACACGTTACAAATGAATCTGATCTTGCTATTTTTAGTCTCCTGCCTGTTTTACCACAGAACACAGTCTCAAATTCCTAAAAATCAAAATACAAAAAATAAAATTATGTTTACTGTAGGTATTTACTTGAGATGTTTCCATTTCACTAGTGTCTTGGAAAAAAACCAATTACACCTTTAACAGGAAGTGCTGAGGCACCATCCCAGTACGCAGACAAGCAGGCTTTCCTATACATACTCCATCTACTCTTACAATACGTAGCAGAGCCAGAATTACTCTGGAGCTGCACCCACTGCTTATAGGACGTATAAGCCTTCACTACGCTCCCTCACTTTGAGATAGCTGGGCATGTAGCTATAAATCCCATCACTTAACTACCAGTTGATGAAAGCTGGCTAGAAGACAATGCCATGAAACAAGCAGAAAATAGAGCACATGAAGGAGGGGAGGGCAGGGAGGAATGACTTCAGAGGAACTCAGTTCTACATTGCCGTCCAGACAGTTTCATGCTCAGGAACTGGGCTAACTAAAAAAATAAAATAATTTAAAAATCTGATTGGAAACTCCTGATTGAGGGCAGCCTGTGATGTCACACTACAGAACTGAAACTGCTGTGAGGACAGCTATTTAAAAAGCATTTTTAAAAGGAAGATTCAATGATATAGAGGTCCTTCACAAACAGCATCAAGCAGAAGCATTCCATGTACTTTTAGCCATTGGAGCTCTAAAACATCTCACATTTTTATCAAGAACAAAAATGAAATTAGATTTAAAACCTGTTTCAGAGAATCACCGTGCCTTTCCTGAATGTACTTCAGAAACGCAGTTGTCCACTGTAAAGTTGTTGCCTTATCAGTATCAACAGTACAGAACGGAACCAGAAGGTTCAACTCATCACAACAAATCCGGATTCTGCGCCTACAGGCAAATACAAGAGTTTACCAACCGACAGGCAAGGAGGAGGAAAAAATTATTTTAAAAGTTATGAAAAAAAGGAACACTACTCACATGTGCTACAAACGGTGGACTTTGGGGACTTCTTTTTGTTTGCCACAGCTTTGTATTTGTGTATTAGTCATGCTACTCTTTCCAGAGGTTAAATGTTTTGAAATTTCACTTTTTGTTTGTTTATATAGTAAAAGACCAAGAAACACAACCAGAATGAAACTTACATATTTTTCTCCTCTAACAAACACCAAACCCTCACCACCTGCATTGCTTTTCCTTGTAGGTAAAACAAAATACCTCCAATTTACATTTTACTCTGGATAATGACAGTAGTATTACAGTACCAGTATTTTAGGCTTCAAAAACTTTTGTCTTGCCACTTATAGAACTTGCCTTCGGTCTCTCTCCATGCGGTTGTGTCTTTCTCTTCGCTGAGTGATTCCGTCCTGTGTACCACTTTGCACCTGCACACTTGAACTTGACTGTGCTGCCTGCCAAGGACCCTGGGCAGACGCAGTACTCCGGCTCTCATCACGCATATTTTGAATTTCACTAAGAGGTTTGCGATCTATGTTTGTATCCAACGGGTTTATTCGGCTGCAACTTCTGTTTATTGCTTGCTTGCATAAGGTGTCTTCTTGGAAAAACACAGAGGAAAAGAAGAACCTGGTTATAACAACCCCACTAATCACTGAAAATTAAGATCACGGAAAATTTTTTTGTCACTTCATTTACACAGAATAATCTTTGAAACTTTACTGCCAAGCTGGATTGACTCTTACAGCAGCACGTGTCCTGAAGCCCTAAGCTACTCCTTGCTGTTTCAAAATCCACCCAGCTTCTATTTTCACAGCAAACCCATTCAGATCATGCCTGCCTTGATTAGATTTGAGACAGTCCTTTAAATATCCTTCAGTTTGACTCTCACTGGATCTGCTATTTCAATTTTGGGGTCAAAAAGTATAGAAGGAAACCAGTTGCTTACTTTAGGCCCAGATTTTCAAAGCTACTTTGCAATCTTGGGTTTTGTCATTTCAAGCTAGAAGTGCTAAGTAATTTTAAAAGCACAGCTAAAAATCATAGGGGTTGAATTTTTTTTGAGAAATCTAGTCCCATATTGCCTACGCCACATCTCAGACATAAAACTCACACCTTGCAAGATTCACTAAAATTATATTCATTCTAAAAACCACACAAGTTCAGAAAAAAATTCTACATCTGAAGGCCAAGAGAAAACTAAGTGAAAAGAAGATGAATGGTTTACCTCCGACTTTAATCCAAACTTCCTCAGGCAAAGCTTTATTCATAGCACCTACTGTCTGTCTTGCGGATTCGATTTCCTGATAGCACAAAGAGAATGTCTTGGGTATGCCAAGGTCTTGATTTGTGGCAGCTTCCAAAATAGTGCAAGACGTTCCAGAGGTCTGTGAAAACCAAAAGGGAAATACTTAAGAGGACTATATACATAAAAAAGAGACTATTTTGATATCTTCACATTAACTTCTTACGTTTTAGCCCCGTGATTCAATGTGTTGTATCAGAATAAATCCCAATTACTTCTGTACACCATAACCATAGGATTTTAACTGACTGCTGAAATTTTTTGGGATACTTCTGATGTTTCTGAGTGCCATGCTATCAACTCTTGCTTCAGAGGTTACTGCGAGTTGGGGGAAAAAGGTCTTTTTCAGCAAAATTAATTAGGAAAAAAAAAGGAACCACAGAAAATGGTACTGTCTCCTCCTTGCAGATGAAGTAGATACATACACTTGTAAATGGAAAAAAAAAAAGTCCTTCCAGTAAGAAATCTAAAGGCCTATTGATCATTATTACAAATGACATGACTGCCAGACAATTGGTTTGTGTCACAAATTACTTTTGATGGTCTTAAAGATTAACATAAAACCCCTGCATTTTGCACCACAGATCATTCTCATCACCCCTGTGCAAACTGAGCCACACTTTAACACAAACCTTTAGAATTATATTACACCTAAGAGGTTAACATTATTAGCATTTGAAATCAGCAGAGCACAACTAGTGGTGACTATGTTATCTACCTGCGCTTGTGAAGGATTAGCACTTCCAGCAGAACATGTGTTCATAGTAAATAACGGGTATGTGAACTGTAAAGAAGGCGTGGCAGGTGCAGTCTTACTTTTCCCTAATGTAGCACACTTGTTTTCTTGCTGATGAAGAGGAACACCTATGAGTTCTGATGGCTGTCCAATCAACGTTACTAAACTTAAGGAAAAAAAAAAACAAAAAAAAAAAACCAACACAGAAAACATACCACACTGACTAACTGAAAATGAGTGCAGAAGAATTTACAGCTACACATACTTCTAGTAACTATCACCAAAAAATCACTTTCATTTATTGTAAACAGAAAGCACTGTTATTGCCACACTGCCTACTTCAGGGATGAAAAGAGAAAAAAAAATTAGCCAAGAAGGTGGTGTATTTAGTGCAGTGACAGTTCAGCCTTATGCCTCAATAAAATGCTTTATCAGCACACTAATATAGTTACAGAGCCAGACTGTAAAAGTATTTTTGCCTGAAGTTTTCCGCATAGTCAGGCCACCACACTGTAACACTAATCAACTGCTCTTAATATTTTATTATGATCAAAAATCTACTTTACTTTTAGCAAGTTGCATGTTAAAGCTAGGTAACGTTCTCCTCTTACCCTTATTTACATTACATGTTGCTATCATGCATAAAGCTGTAAAGTAACTAATTTTGGAACTACACACTTTACCATTTATGCACTTTACAGAGGGGCCTAACCTGAGGTCAGTGGAGTTGCAGCCACATTTGGCTGGCAGTTCAAAAAAAGCCCAACCCAAGACCTCATGGATTAAAAAAAGCACCGTTCTTAGGTTTTGTGTAGAAAATCAGTTTTGAACTAAATGATGATACATAGTTTAACAACGTAAACTAAAATTAATTGCAACACACTTGTTAAGAGTTACTCCAGATTCTTGGGGTTCTTGACATCTGGGGTTTTCTGTCTGGATGCTGTTGAATCTGTCTTCCAACCGAACTCTGACTGCAGATTTAGATCTAGGCTCTGGTGCCAGTGCCGAATTTTCAACAAGTATGTTTTCTTTATTAGCCTCAACAAAATTTTCACCACGTTTAACTTTTACTAAACTGTGTCCTGGGACTTCTACAGAGCTACTGTTAGGCGTTTTATCCGTTTGGCTCAAAGGGAGGTTAGACTCACTAAGTAACATCATTCTGAGCTCCTGAAAGTCAGCGTAGCCCAAATGTGGGTTTGAGCTTAGCAAATTGCTGTCAGAAGGTAATCCCGACTGACAGATAACTGGGTAAACCAACTGGTTCCCAGTGCTGTTTGATGAACACCCCTCCTGACTGGTGTTCAGTGAGGTCTGCTGCAGAGAGGGGTCTGCAGAATTACCAGGTGAGGAGAAAGAACTGAGCCTAGCTTCCGCTTCACCTTCACTAGCTTGGGCCTCCGTATGTGAGTAAAGTACGTGCTGCAGCTGGGTATACTCAATTTCCATCATCTCCACCAGGCCGACGTCTGTGGTGGTGAAGCTAAGATTTTGCTCACCAAAGGAAACGTCACTTGAGCCTCCAGGTCCGACAGCAACCGGAGCAGGATCAGGAACACTAGCTGTGCTTTGAGGAATGGAGGTCTGAGGCTCCTCTGGGGCTGATCCTGACATGACTACAGTGAACCTAATCAGTTACCAATGGCTCTTTCAACAGTAAACCATAAAACTTGCAAGAATTACCAGTAACAGCCATTTNTGATCACAATTTGTAAAAAAAAAAAAAAAAAAAAAGAAGGGGGGGGGGGGGGGAAAAAAAAAGGCACTTAGTAGTGATTGCGCAGCGCCGGGAGTACCAGGGCAAGGCAGGGGCGCAGTACCGGAGGGTATAACCGTGTCTCCCCCCGCCAGCGGCCCCTCAGAGCCCAGGCGAAGCCCTCCCTCCCGCTCCGACACAGCTGCTCGCGAGAAACGGATTTCACCTGCCAACACCCGGCTTCGGGGGGAGGCCCTGGGGCCTCTGCTGCCTAAGACTCCCTCAGAGGAGTCCCCGTGTGCCTGCGGGCTCCAACGCGGCCCCCGCGAAGGCGGAGAGACA
>VWZZ01007934.1:1170350-1228193 GCA_013399095.1 Psophia crepitans | reverse complement strand
GGGGGCCGCCCCCCGCCTCCGCCGCCGAGGGCGGCCGCTCCCCCGCAAGGCCCCGCGGGCGGAGGATGCTCCGGAAGGCAGCTGGCTCCGGATGGGAACCCGCCGCCGCCCCCTCAGCCCGGCCCAANGGGAACCCGAGGCCGGGTGGTGGAGCCCCGTCCGTGAGGGAAGGTGCAAGGGAAAGTGACGAGAGGGGCGGGAGGAGGCTCCTCGGGGCTCGGGCGAAGCCGCCCCGTTCAGCGTGACGGCAGCAGAGGCTCGTTCGTGCCCGGCACTCGGCGGGAGCGCAGCATTGCTTTTCCCGTCAGGCCTCCCCGTTGAACAGGAAAACGACAGGAATGTTTTTCACCAACGCAGAGCTCAGGCATTCATCGGCCTGCAGGAGAAGGCCGTGTTCGCTTCCCATGGCTGGAGGAGCCGGGCAGGGCAGCCCGGCCGCCCCCGGAGCACGAGGCCCGCTGGGCGGCCGTGGGTGTCTGGTCGAGGTCACTCCCGGTATTCTAAAAATTCTCCCCAGAACCGAACTGGCCGGGGCTGGCAGCTCCGCACACGTCGGTGATCGTGTCATGTCCATGGCCTCCGCGATTCCTGCACTGCCTGGTACTTGCCGGGTAGTTGTTGCCAGCCCCCGATAGCACAGATAGTGTCGAGCAGAATGGTAAAAGGAAAAAAAAAAGCCACAGTGGTTGAAATTAACACCCCTGTTTTGTTTCAGGATAAAGGCTTTTCTCTTTCTGCTTTTTTATTTCCCCACCAAGAGCACTGCTGTGAAGCTCTGGAGGCCAGAGGCGGCTCTTTCCCGCACCCAACGCACAGCGACCGTGGAGCCCACAGCGCTGGATTTCCCCTTGTAAGATGAAGTTACCAGGTTATAAACACTTCAAGTGTTTAAAACAGTGTTTGCCAGTGTTTAAAACCTGTTCTTTGATAGAAAGTTAATCCAAAGCCCCTTTCCATTTTTCTAGACTTGTAAAGGGATATTACCACGTGATTTCATGAAAACGAGCTCGGACGCTGCCTCCCACCCAGAGACCACTGAATGCAGCCGCACAATTGCGCTTTCCACAACCGGCGTCACAATCGTGAGCAGTTTGTGATAATGCTCTCTGTTACGTATCTGCTCCTGGTTATGTATTCCAGTATTAAAACCAGATGCCTTTTACAGAAGACACATTCTAGAAACAAGCCAGAGCGCAAAAGGCACGAAAATGCTACTGTGGCTCATAAAAAATTAAAAAAACATGAAAATCAGTACTTGATGAAGTTTTTATTCCCTTCAGGAGATTAAAAAAATAAAATCTGTTTACTGCATTCTTTGATGACGTGCATATTCACTCAAGGAAGCACACACACACATTTTCCAGGTGGATGTGTACCTGGAGGTGTAGCCAAAACCTGAAAGTTACACTGGTGGCTTCAGAAACAAAAGCAGACATTTTAAAAGCCGTTTTGTGCACAGTGGACTCAATACACCCTGTCCTTCCCTAATCCTTCTGCATGCTCTCCTTTAGAATGCGTAAAGCTGGCATATTACACCCTTGTCTAGATGTAATAATCTTACTGCTTACATTGTTCTAGACCTTTCAGAGGTTTTTACATAAAAAAATTAGCAAAATACTCTTTGTAAAGTTAATTTAGCTTAGTACAAACATGGATAAAACCTCAAAATACAAAGTTGTTTCATGTTAATCAAAAGTTTGAACGAAGTCAGTGAATTTTATTTTTCTCTTTCTTGCAGTGCATAATAATCCAGTACCACTTTTAGTCTCTAAATCGAGTTAAATGGTTGTGTGCTTTCCAGCCTAGCCTTTACTGCCTGCTGCAGGTAGGACACAGGAACCTCGCTGCAAAATCCAAGTCCAGGTCATTATAAACTATATAAAGCTGCGGTTTAAAAAAAACAAGTCATTAGTGTCTGTCTGTATGCTGTGGGATTTTTTTTGCCACTACATCTGTGGCAGGACACATTTACTGTTCTTAAATCAGGAAGAGATTCCCCCAAGTGATCTGTGATAAAGGAGTGTTTCCTAGAAGATGAAAAGCCACACATCTATTTCATAACAATGTAAAGTCGGGGAATTAATAAATGAAGTGAAGTGAGTTTTTCTTAAGTTCGAAGCTGACCTGAATCAATATTTTTTTCTTTTCTGGAGATCTTTTGGTGTAAAGTCTACAGATGACAAACTTCCCAATTGAAATAAAGAAAAATCAGAATAAATTAGGAAATGTTTTAGAACTGAGAGAAAATTCATACGCACAGATTTTCATATGGTTTTTAGAATGCCTACAGTTAAGCCTCAGCTGGTAGTGATGTCCTGCAAAACATCTTTCGTTAAAGAATGAGGAATTGAAACCCGTGCGCCGTAAGTCTCTTGCGGTGACTCCCGTGGCTTGTTGAGAAGTAGCAATATTTCGAAAATAATATACACATACAGATTTAAGAAATGGACAACAGTTCTCTGTAGATGTTTATTCTACTTACAGTAACAAAAACCTGTGAAGTCCCATACTTTAATGTACAGTGATATATTTTCCAATATAAAATACAATTTACAGAAATTTCTATCAAGTAAACCTAAACAAACACACTTACTTTTTGCATACTTTTATGTATGTCTTTAAATTAGAAACATCTCATTAAGAAAAAAATCTTATATCATAGTAGATGTTTGTATTTAATACCATCTCTCTGCATTTTAACGTTTTTGTCTACAGGTTCAGAATACAGATGATCATTTCAGCCAGCAAATCCTTGATGGAAAAGGACTCCAAAGATGCACCAATATGAACTGCAAACTCTGTAGTGAGATACATGGCGTACATGCTACTCGTAATGTAGTCTTCAAGATGCAAATGTTTATAGGAATCTAATTTTACATTTCCAAAACTATTTTATAAAAATATCAAAATATTTACCCAACTGTTCATCTACACGGTGAAATAAATTAGCGGGGTTTTATTCCATACTTTAGAATTATGTACTTGAAGAATACATGGAAAAGTAGCGATGTCATGTATTTCACAGTGAAAAACTTTCCTCTTGAATCACAACATGAAGTACCACCATGCTTCTTTTCAAGCGTAATGCAGTTGCAACTTTTTCAGTGGAGAGTTTTATATACACTACCAGCCTAAATAGGATCTAACAAAAAAAAAAACCCAAAAAGCCAAAACAGTGACACTTTTTTTCAGGAGCAAAACACTTTTAGAATGAAAACTAACATAAAATGGAAATATTTCTTAAAGTCTATGGCAAAATTCTGCAAAACCAAACTAAAACCAAAACAATGCTCCACTAAATCAGTTAAATAGAAGTAACAGATTTAGGGGCTTATTTAACCAACTTATTCTTCTTTCCTTTGGTATACCAATTCGTTTGTAGCCTTAGCCTTTTTCAAATAAGTATCTGATGGTTTTGAAAGTTTTTGCTGGTTATAAAGGTGCTACTCTTGAATGTTCTTTAATTACAGATCTGTAAAAAGGCGACATTTAAAACCCCCCAGCCTCATGAAAAAACCCTAAGTATGACTTGTTTCTTTGCTGTACAGTTAACAGATGGATTCCAAAACACAAATACCTGTACATAAAAAGGAAGATAGTGCACTTTAAGCTTATAACATTCTGTTTTCAAATCCTCTGTCCATCGCAAGTAATGATTAACACTGTTCTTCTGCAGCCTTTTCCTAAATACACACAACCCCTCCGTTGTCAAATGAACAAGACAGCAACATTGGACTCCCTTCTTTAAAGCGTGTGCTGTAGGAACAACTTTGACACCAAAATATCATGTAAATGAGATGTAAAGGTATGGCTCCTAAAGTCTGGATTAAATTCTCTTATAAAATTACAATTCAAGTTATTGGAAAACATAACTTTATAATCTTAAAAAGCAATATGCTCTTCTTAGACTTTTTCCATTTCTGTACTGTAAATGGAAATTTTAAGATGCAAGTAGAAAAACAAAATTTCAGTACAGGTAACGCTGTGAATTTTCATAAGAAAAACATTATGCACAAAATGCAGCAAGTGAAAGTCCAGTATGTTCTTGCCTTTTATCTATTTGAGTATTTTCATTCACAGTTGTTCAAAAATTGCTAATATGTCAGTACGTTTTGTAAGGCGAGTTTTACAAGGGCATTTTTGTAAAGGTGACTATATACAGTATATACAGAAGATGCTGACTCAGTCTTTGCTGTGTTGTAAAAGTAATTATTTATGGGAAATAGTCTCATTTCTATGACTGATTAGTGGAAGATGAAGCTTCTGTTTCTGATGGTTTCGGAGTTTCCTTCGGAGGTTCCTGCTTCACCTCTTTGCCAGTTTCCCTACTCTTACTCCGATCTTTGCGATCTTTTCCTCTTTCTCTTTCACGATCGCGATCTCTCTCTCGCTCTCTGTCTTTTTCCCTGCTCCGATCCCGGTCCCTGTCTTTGTCTCTGTCCCGATCTCTGTCTCTGCTTCTTGACCGCTCTCTATCACGTCTTCTGTAGGATTCTCTGTCTCTGGTTCTTGCTCTGTCTCGGTCTCTGTTTCTTTCCCATTCTTTAGCCCGTTCTGAATCCTTCTCTCTATCTTTGTTTTGGCTTCTGTCTCTATTTTTATCCCATTCCTTGTCTCTGTGTCTCTCCCAGTCCCTGTCTCTATTCCAGTTTCTGCCACGGTCTCTGTCCCAAGGTCTGCCATGTTCTCGATCCCTTCGTCTTTCCTCAAAGGGTCTACCTTGTCGATTATCTGCTTGCTGAGGCTCTGGCTGATCTAAACCCTTGTCTTTATTTCCTCCCTCATATCTTTCCCTCTGTCTCCCTTCAAATGTCTGGCCTCGGAATTCAGGATTTTTGCCTTCTCGGAAGTCAGATGCTGACCACTGTCCTTCCGCCTCAGATCCTTGTCCAGAAATGTTGGAAAGAGATGCAGATGGTCCAGCTTCCTCCCACATCTCTTTTCTGTGGGATGATGGATGGCTTGGAAGGTCCAGGAGTGGTCTTGGGTTTGGCTTCATACCTTGTGGTGACTGACTCTGGAAATGAAACCTAGAAGAAGGAGGCTCATTTTCTTCTGGAAACAGTCCAGGTGTGGCTCCTCTTGGTCCTCCAAACTGCACTGGCGCTGGACCTCTCTGGTTGGCAAACCTGGGTGGTGGACTCCCTCTCCGTTCTTCAAATGGCTGTGGCAAAAGTCCTCTTGGACCAGGTATATGATTTGGAGCTGGACCTCTCTGTCCTTCAAATTGATTTGGGTGAGGCCCTCTTGGTCCCCCAAAATGACTCGGGGCTGGACCTCTTGGCCCTCCAAACTGAGGGCCTCCTCTCTGTCCTTTAAACTGAGCTGGTGGGGGTCGTCTTTGACCTCCAAAAGGAAAAGGTGAAGGTCCTCTGTTTCCCATAAACTGAGGTGGATCTGGTCCTTCAAACTGTCCTGGAGGCCTAACCATTTCATTATACTGGGAATCTGAGAATTCCCTTTGTTCCATGTGAGGTTCCCTACGATCTTCAAACTGAGATGGTGACATTCCTCTTGGAACACCATGGTAAGAAGGTGCAGGGCCCCTATTATCACCAAAAAGAGATGGTGGTCCATGCTGTGTAGAAAATAAGGAAGGAATGGGACCCTTTTGACCTCCAAATCTTCCAGATGGAGGGCCTCTTTGCCCGTCGTTATTTGGAGAACCATGCTCTTCAGAGAATTGTGGTGCCGGTCCTCTAAAATTAGGTCCATGAGGTCCTCCGGGTGGATTGAGCATCAGTGGTTGTGGAGGCCCTCCTTTCTGCCCAGACAAAGAAAACGGAGGTCCAGCTCGGTTTTCTTCAAAGTGCTGCGGGGAAGGTCCACCCTCACACTGAACCGATGGAGACTCGGTTTGTTCTACAAATTGATGAGACTGAGCATTTCTTTGTTCGTCATATTGCACTGATGAAAGACCCCTCTCTGGTTCCTGAGAAGTAAACATTGTGTTTGAAAAAGAATCCCTTCCCATTACCTCCTTTGACTCATTTGACCATGATACTTTATGCATATCTTGCAAAGACTGACTGTCATTTGATGTGGAGAAATTGGGCTGGAAAGATGTACTGGGAGGTGTTGGAAGCAGCACTTTCCGTAAAGGTTTGGATGTAGAAGGTTCTCCAGAAGCTGTTTGACTCAAGTTTTCCAAAGTAACTTGAACAGTGTTTTCATATTTGCTATTAGGTGTCTCCTTCTGGGACATCGTAGAAGCCTTTTCACTTGAAACCCAACTATCACCACTAAAACCAGGCTGAGTAGCAGAAATTAAAGTTTTATCTTCCTTACCAAATGATGTCTGCAAAGCATTTGGAAAACCTGTTGGAGCAATTTCTCTTGTGGCTATCTCATTCTGTACCACCTGTGGCTTTAGTCGAGAATCAGCACTGTCGTTGGTCTCTGTCGCCATTCTTCTAGCTTGTCGAGGATCTCTGTTTTGCCTTGGGTCACAGCTCTGGTTTAACACTTGTGCTTGCTGATTTAAAGATGAGGGTAAATCTACTTTTTGTGTAGCTTGCTGGTCCTGATGGAATAATTCAGTCTTTATGAGGGAAGATTTTGGTGGTGGTGACATTAAAGCATCAGACACTGAAAAATGAGCCATTGAAACACCAACAGCTGCTCTTTGTTGTCTGAGGGCTTCTTCTTGTTCCTCTAGTTGTCTTTTCTGTTCTTCTATTTGTTTGTTTAATTCCTCCAACATTTTCTGCTGTTCTACCAAGGATGAGGATGCAGATAAATCGGGCACATACGAAGCAGACGTTTCCGACACATTGCTTTTAGTGTCAGTATACATTTTGTTAGGTAAATCATCAACAGTAACTTTTGCTTCTTCCAAGATAGTTTCATCTTCTGGATCGTAGGCCTCATCCTCCAGTTCTGCTGTATTAGATGGCTTTTCTGCATTGTATCTTTTTTCACTTTCACCAGTCTGCATTTCAAAAGCTTTCTCCGGGCCGTATTCTTCTTCAGGATCGTACGGCCTGTCATCCTCCTCCTCTTCTATAGCTCTGTCTTTTGACATCTGTCCAAACTGTTGCACAATGGGATCTAACAAAGGAACCGCTGACATTCCTCCATCAGCAGCAGCCTGACCTTCCTGATTTGAAGACTGGACAGTTTCAGAATCCTTAGCAAGAGGCTCAAAAGTTTTCTTTTTTCCAAAAAGTGTCTGCAGGATGTGCTCCAGAGGTGTGGCGGTTTTTGAGGATGAAGAATGCGTAGCAGTGACGCTTGCAGAAGCAGCGGTTGTAACTGGTGGTGTTACAGTAGTGGTGGTTCCACTTCTAATCGAGGACAGTATTTTTAACACTGAAGGTGTCACTGCTGAGGTATCTGGAATGGGAAGTGGGGGTGGAGGTGGAGGAGATCCAGGTGGTGTTGTACTTACGGCTGAATCTCCTGAATACAGTGTGTATTTTGGAATTTTCTTCTCTTGCAAAGCAGCTGGTGGCCCTTTAGAGAACACTGATGTTTCTGTTTCGTCATGTGCTTGAATCCTGCTTCGCTTTTCCTCAATCTTTTCTGTTTCAATGCTGGTGGCAAGACGTTTCCCTTTCTGACAGATAACCAATCCAAGAATTAAATTTGGCCGAGATGACTCAAGACCTGAAAGGGAACACAAAGATTGTATATGTAAAAAACTAATTTTTAATCATGCTTTCAGTAGAAACTTATTATTTTCTATAGCGGCAGCTACGGAAGTCATAACAGTTTTCCTAAATTCCGTTAGATGACCTGTGGGCAATTTTCGTTAGTCCACAAGCGTACACATCTATATTTCTTTACTTTTTATAGGTATCTGTATATAATAAATAAATGTTTTAATTCCTTCCTTGATACTTTTAATAAAAGATTCCAACAACTGCTACGATTATTAAAAAGCATCTCTGCAAATGTTCAAAACCAAAGAAAGTTCTCAGATCTTTTGTACTGTTCTTGTGCTGCTCAACCACCCCTACCTCTTCCCCTGAAAAATTATAATTTACTTCTACGTAGTTTGCAAGTATGTTGTATACAGAGATATTACAAAGTGAGAAAACCTGGGCTAAACTTCGTAATTGTATTTTGTTATAAAAGCCTAGACTGACATTGACGCCAGTCTATAAATATTTTGTCTATCTCCAAGTTAAACAAATACCAGCAATCCCTAAAAAGATGATCTCAAGCAAACTGTGTTTGGAAACAGTACTAAAGTTGTAACCCACTCCCTGTTTGTTCAGTTTTGCCCAGCCAGACATTATTTTGAGTGGTGGCAGCAGCAGGGAAAGTGGTCAATGCCACGCCAAATAAGCACAGGAGAGCTTAGGCGGACACGAGTTTGGCACGAGGGCGAAAGGGATGCGAGGGGCGTTTGCTTTCTCTGCAAGAACCCGGCTGGGTGGGTATGGACCCAAGAGGTGGAGGGCAGGGGGACTTTAAATGCTGTTGCAGGATTCAGTTGGATGCTGGAGGCCTTTCTGTAAGTAAAAAACCCACTGCGAGCAGAATTACTCCTTTGTGAAAGCTTCAGACGTGAATCTGCGGAGAAGTCTATGAAAAATGATGGGGAAGTGCCTGCTAAAGAGGAAAAACATGAAAGTCTATAGGTCTTGTTTCGTGTTGCTGTATTTCTTCCTTTTACGTGCACTGTTCCCACTGGCACAAGATAAGGGCAGGGAATGAATCCTTTAACATACAGTTGGTGGCAAATGTAGAAAATCTGTATAAAATAGAGAGGGGTTTTTAACTTCTGGATTTAATGCCTTTTAAAAGGCCCTCACTCGAGGGCCACTCTCTTTCCCTCATACGTGCCATCAGGTATTATTTGCATCCAGCTAGGAAGCAGTAATACAGAAACACAAAACAATCCATAAAGTGACAGTTTCCACTGTGGTTACATGCTATGGCAAGGACGCTGACCTCCGTTGCTCCTTTTATTCACAACCCTGTAAGTAAGAGTTTAATATATATATACACGTGTGTATATATATATATGCTCCTTGTTCTTATTAAACCAAACCAGCTGCTCATTACAGAACAATTTTTAAGTATCTAATTATTAGCACTGAAAACTTTTTGATACTGACAAAAACCCCCAAGCCCCGCAGCTGCAGATACATTCCACTAGCAAACCACATTCACCGAGACGTTACTTTGCTGAAACAACTGAATCCAAAGAAGTTTTAAGGGGACTCTCAAATTTACCATCTAATGAGAAAATTACAGCAGCTGTTTTCCTAACTTTGTGGTCATATTTCATAAACACCACCTTTTCTAAGTTCTTGGATCGCTAACTTCCCCCTGAGTACAGGAGTTGAGTGTACTTTTAGGTTAGATGCGAAGCCCTGGCAGTGAGAAGATGCCACCTCTGTTACAGCTTGAGCTAAATTCAGTTAGAACCTACAGAATTACAAGATTAAAAACTTGGCTGAATTGATGCCAAGGGTAAGCCCAAGTGTTAGAACCAATTAAGTCAAGATTTCTTCTTCAATGAAAGCCTATACCACAGGAATTATTTGCAGTTTGCTAAATTACGTACCAAAACCATCGCTGCTTTACATTTTAAACTTGTGTTTCCCTTCAATACTCACTATATATTAGGCAATAACTTTTGTTCAGCAAATGTTCCCCCAAATCACCAGTGCTTTCACTTCTTACACTCAAATCTTATCCCAGATAAACCTTATTTTCCAACTAATAAACTACAGCTAATAAGACCAAGTTGGTAATTTTTCAAATAAAGTTAACTGCAAAGTTTTATGAGACTTCTTGACAACTGAGGGAAAACAAGCCTTTCTCTAAAATTCTGTTCTTCTGTTTATAACTGGCAATAGTGCAGTGAAACTGTTTTAATCACTTAAGGAAGAATCCAGCAAAGTCTGGTTACTCCCTAGAAACAGTCTTTTTAAAAGACCAGACAAAATTATAACAAAAATTTGAGGCCATTCTAAAATATTTGCTTGAGATTTCCTGTCAAGAACGGCTTTCATTATAATTACGTTGAGAAACAAGAATAATAAATTTGAACGAATGTTTTTGGACCGCAGTTATTTTGTAGAATGCATCCCGCATCCAAAATAGCATTTATATCATTTCACAATTCAGTGGTCAAGTTTTACCTAATTCTGTGGTAAGAGGGTATTGAACATACTGTTTGAAATAATCTTTTATTTTTCGTTTTGTAGTGCAGATTATTTCCTGTTTGTACGTCTACAATTCAGTGCCAAAAAGTTTTTTTCGTCTAGATCAAAGATTTCAGTGTCTGTAAGCATTGCCAATTTTCACCTTCTTTCATGTTTAGAAAAAAAAAAAAACAACTATAAAAATTATAAAAACAGGAAGAAAATTAACCAGCTATACTACCAGAACTAAGACTTGCAAATACTTCGCTACATTCACCAATTTGCCCCCTAAGAGGGGTAGGGGCGCTGAGGTGTACAATGAAAGCAGACAGGATAGGAGCTAAACCAATAACTATTTCCAGTGGATCTAAGATTATTCAAAAAGAATCACGTAAATACTTGACTTATCCAAACACTCCTTTGCACGAACAGCCTAAAAGCAATTCTAGCAACTCTGTTCACAACAATTTACTTCCTTAAAATGATATTAATATGTAACATAAAGGCATAGATCAAAAGTCAGACAATGGGAAAAAAAAATTTACAGTCAGAACAGACTCATCAGTTAGAAATGGTTCACTGTGTGGGAATTAGCTTTAGATTTTTTCTTTATCAGTATATAAATAACGACTCCACGTTTGGTCGGTGCTGACCAGTGCAGAGTATCTCATAAACGGGTGTTCATCTGAAAACTCCTAGGAGGCATTTGCTGTTCTGCTGTTCATGTTTTAGTTAGCTACTTATACGCAGAGACTTGTGATTTACGCAATTAGTCACAACATGAATCTCAGACGCTGAATAATTGAAACGAACAGGTTTCAAAAACCCATCAGACAGGGTATCTAATAAACACCAATCACTGAAAAATCAGGTTTGAATCCCTGTAAGAAACAGAGATCAAGTCACTAATTAAAACAGGGTAATGTTCTCATACTTTCAAGACAACAAATTCCGGTAGTAAGTTAATAACAATAGTTATAATTTAATCTGTTTAGAGTTTAGTCATCATATAATAAATCCATTAAAATTTTACATTTTGATACTGTAATTTTACACAATTACTAGAAGTTATGCCTAACCTGGCTTCTGCAGTCACTCAAAGAGATCAAACCCTACATGCTCCTTTGGCACGGGAACACGCAGCCAGCCCCGCACTTCAAAGGTCAGCCCCATTCTATTTCAATATCCATAAATAAGTGCCTAATTTTAGGTAATAATGAAAACTTTGGCTGCACTCTCCAACTGTTGCTCAATGGCTGTCTTTCCCAAGCATTTTACAAGTGCTGCGAGCTGTGCTGGCAGAGTTACTAGCTTTCAGTGCTAAATTATTTATAAAATAGTTATTATCCTATTATGTTGTTGAAGGCCACACGCCGGTTTTACTGAGTTACATCCTGTAACTAAAGCCATTAAAACAGAATATACTAAGTATTACTGTTGGATGACTATTTGTTTTTCCTATCCTAAAATACATTTTTTCATGAGATCAGTTTTACCATATTTATGCATATAACGGCCACATCTTTCCCTACCATCACCGGCTGGTAAGAAGTACCCTGCACCGTTACAGACATATGCCTCATTTCTGTACGATTGCAAAACCACGGGCACGGACTAAGCGTACCCCTGGTGTACATTTCCAAACTGCAGAGACCAAAACAAGATAATTCTTTAAATTTTATCAACACCATTTAAATATTTGTCCCAATTAATCCTGAGAGCAACTGACAACTATCACCAAATTTGTGCGCCCTTCATTCAGGGCTGCAGATCGCTTCCAGCACTGCAATGCTGCTGCACGCGAAGGTACGCTGGTGGAATGGAAGGGGCTGGCACAGAATAGAAGGTCCGTGATGCCACCTTCTTCTGCTACTGCCATCTGCTGAGGTGAAGACACCTAACTAACTCCATTCAGACTACACTTACAATTTTCTTCCATTTGTTGCAATTTTTAAGAGCGTTCCAAATAGCATGAGGAGATTTCATGCCTTCATGTTTCAAGAAAAAACACTTCCTATTGTAAACTACCAAAAAGAGATATATCAACATTTGTGGAATCCTTAGCCGATATATGGCTGCTTTATTAAAATTCATTTAGTTCAACTACGTAAGATCCTTGTTACATTCCCAACATTGCCACTAAATCCTTCAATAAATCACTTTCTATTGGTAATTAAGCCTGATTATACTATTTGGTACAACGTGCTTCAAGATCTACAGATGAAAGTGCTAAATAATAGTAAGTGTGTATGTGACACAAGTAAACTCACATACAGGAAACCACTGCAAAAAGACAACGCAGAAGAGCCCACCGATACATAAAAGCTGGGAATAAATGTCTGAGATGAATTAAGTATAAATAGGGATAACCTTCCATTTTCCTCTGGTTTTAAATCACCCACGTCAAAGCTTTTTGTAGATCTTCTAGGTACTAGCGCAGTTCAGAAGTCCTCAGTTGTGTTCCAAATCCAGTCCACCAGAAAACAGGAGAAATTCATAATCCATAAGTGCCTGATGGAACTGGCTGATACAGCTGGAATATCTTCTAACTAGGATTTCTGGAGTGGCAGGGGTTTTTTGCCCTCTCCCTCCTCCCCCCTCCAGTTATATTTATCAAAGCATCTTAAGCATAGTGCTTTTTGAGTCCTCTCTATGTGAAGGTACACGATTAAATTTAAGGAGACAATGACCACTTTCCAAAAAATATTTTTATTGATTGTGAAAGAAGGCAGAAGCGGTAAATTCCATCAGATGTCATTAAAAAGTATGGATTACAGGTCTTTTATGCTGTGGTTTTAATACACACACAAAACCAGAAAAACACCTTACCTGATTTTTTTTTGTCCCCACCCCTACTGGATCTGGTTGTAAAATATGAACGCAGCTTGGCACAGCTACGAGGTAAAGGCAGCCACAGAAGTTTCCAAGAAGTGTGAACTGATTGCAGAAGTCTACGTGTGTCTTCTATGAAACTGCTACACCATACAGCCTCTCTGTCTTTGGAACCTTCCTTCTATTGCTATCCTTTAATCTTAAACTCTACCTACACATATGTATTTCAATTTGAAAGCCTGACTCTCAAACTTTGCCTCCAGGAACCACTCCTGCAAATGATACCTTATTTCTTCTGAGCTATTCCCTCCACAGTTTTGAAAAACTTCTGCACTTGAAACTCAGTGAAACCAGGCTGACATTACAACTTTCTATACTAATACTTAGATGAGTTCATCTACATTTGCCAACCTCCAGGCTAAGAGAAGAGTTTCATTTGAAATGAAACCTATAATGGAAAAGTAAAAGTGTGCAAAGGAAAGCTGCTATTTCCACAGGAATGCAGGTAGGCAACAAATAGGTGAGTGCCTCCCTAAAGCAGGTTATCTACCAGCCCAGCAGCAGACTGCAGACACGGACAGCTGGTGCAATGGCCAATCCCATTCTGGTGCTACTGTCCAGAAATGAGAGTATTTCTTTTGTTCTGGCTGGAAAAAACAGTTCACGAGTTAAGACTCTCTGCCCCCATCCCTGTTGCAACAGTGTTCTGCGCTTGGTGTTTTGACTTGCTATGAAATAGGAATAAGTGTTCTTGGTGGAATAAGAATAGTGGAATTAAACAGAAATAAGTGTTGTGGTAGGGAGACGGTTGGAATAAATGATCCTTGAGGTCTTCCAACCTCAATGATTCTATGATTCTTGCCTACCTTTCAAGAATTCAGTAAGTTAAAGACTATGAGGTGCTGAGATTCAACATTATTGCTATATTTTGCTATATATTGCTCTATTTAAATGGCAATAATCCTGCCTTTTGTTTATAGCTTATAAACAGTGACCTAGCCTGTGCACTGTTGAAGGACAGGTAAGACAGACTTGGAGTGTATGAGAAAATCGTCTCTGAGGACACAGAGCAAGTGCCCTTTGCAATCTCGTGGAGGAAAGGAGAGCATTTCACTAACGATGTGTCATTTGTTATTGAAGTCATATGCCACGAACACATGAAAACCTGTCCCAGACACTGTTGCTCCTGCACATAAGCTCTGAGAATGCTTTATTGAGTTCAGTCCTAAACTTGCATTTGAATGGAAAGCAGTCAGCTTCTCAGAAAGGTCAGCACCTCGCGTCTTTGCTGTTTCATACCCACCGTTAAACATTTTGCAAACCATTGCTAAGTATTACCTTCATTGTAACCTGTAGTTCTTCAACTTCTCAATCGGTTATCTTACACGAAACCCCAGATACTTATTTGGAAACTAAGCGCATGCACCTCCTCCATCTTCAGATGAAGATGACTTCAGATTTTGTAATAGAAGTGTTTCATGGATGAATTAATTATCAGTTCTTCTGTCACCATGTTCAACACACAAACATGGAGCAAACTCAAGCCAAACATTACTACTGGTAATTTTATCTAAAAGTAGAAGATTATAATATAACCTGCCTATATCAACTACTGTCTGCCACCTACTAACCCTGGGGAACATGGGTGGATCCCTTTCCCCCTCAACAAACCAATTTTCAGAAGTCAGTGATTTGACTAGAGCTTGTTCCAATGAAAGCAAAACATTTCAAACACCTTGTGCACCATGTTGCACGTACAGCACAATAGTTAGGACAAGACAATGACAGTGTAGTGAAACCACTATAATTACCTTTGTCTTCACAGATTTCTTGACTCCTCTGTGGGCTAAGTTTCCTGCTTGATTTAAGTGACGGTGAACAGCTTGTAAGGGCCTAGGTTTTGTGAAGTTATGGGCTGCTGAAGGTAGGATGGGGGTTTTGTTGGGTTTTTTTTCAATATAGTGGCTGTTGCACATACTTGATTTTACAGGTAAACTCATCCTCCTACTAGCATATAAGCATCTTGATGGAAAGGCTATATAAATCTTAGACTTAGCTTGAACAGAGTTAGATTTCCAATTTTTCCCTATTTACATACTTTAAAATTGGTTTTATATTAAAAAAAATTTAGTAATGCTTACATTAAACATTCAACAACAACTTGTCTCAGACTGACTTTTGTTTGTTGATTTTTACCTAGCATTTAACCTCCCCTGTTTTGTGCTTACCTGGTCCCTCAAAGGGCAAGAGTTTGGAAGGAATTGGGTCCTTAGTACTCAGGGGGATCAGGTAGAGATCCTTGACATGTCTGTTGTTATTAGCTACAACACCAAAACGACCACGACTGCTAAAATAGGAGTAGAGAGAGATATAGGCGACTTCTTCTTCTTCTGTTGCAGGATGGAAACGAATCAAACACAATTCCTGCAATACAAAAGCAGAGTGGGAAAAATTCAACCTGCAACATACTAGCAAATAAAATGGTAAAGGGCAAATTCTGGGGGTAAAGAGAAATTGTACATTTATCACTCCAACTAAGCTTTCGTGGCAATATTCTAGCTCTAAGAGTATTATTGTTCAATTTGTAATATTAAAACATGATTAGGTTTGTCATTTTCAGAAATACACATCACTTGTGCATCTTAACATCAAACTAAACATTTTGAGGCTCAAATTAATATGAAACAAATGGAAAAGTCTTACTTTTGTGATTATATCTGTACACTGTGTGTGATTTTTTCCACTTCTTAAGTGTATTAACATTAAAATCTATTACATACATTAAATGATAAGTTCCTTTAAAATTTGCATTTCAATCTTCAATATTGAATAAACAGGTTATTTACATTCAATCATTTAAAATTAATAAATAGTATGAAGATTTAATGACTGTGCAGGAGAGATCAAGAGGATCTGCAGCTCAATTAACATGCTGCTTCAAGAAATCAGAAATTTCAAAGGAGTAAGTGGCGTCAGTAGTTTTCCAGGTGTGATCCATGTCAGTATTTGCTATTTACTAATTTATGTTATTAAAAAGTGGCCATTTTATATTGCTGTATTTTTCTTCTGGGTTTTGCAAAGGACTTTAAGTGAATACCTTAGAAAGCGAAGATTTGAGTTTGCCAACATAATCCCAGACTGTCTTCGGTGAGATCCTCCCACCAATATGAATTGTATCTGGTAAATCCTAAACAAGAAGTATTACATGGCAGTGTGAGAAAAACCAAACGAGACCAGTGTTCAAAAGCAGTGCAGGTTGCCCCATCCCAGCTGCCTACTGGATAACGCATCATTATGTTTTAGTAAACTTTCATACGTACTTTTCTAATTTCAGACAGGCTAGTTCTAGATTTTAAGGTGTTTAATTATGGCGTGTTACCAAAAGGTTGTCAGTATACATGAAATGGAAAAAACATTCCCAAACACAGAAGCAAACTCTAACAGTTCCGTATGCCCGTTACTGGCTTTCTTTTCCTAGGGAAGCTGCTATTCGAAATACAGACTTTCTCCACACTTTCAGTTTCTCATGAAATGCTGCACTTGTGGCTGCAAGTTGCATGAATTCTAGTGAGCTTCCTGTCACAAGGGCACTGAAACTCATTTTACAAAAAGCAGTATCAACAAGAACCACCAACTCTACTATTAAAAGTCCTAAAACACACATTTGTGTTTGCAACTTCCTAACAGTCACATAAATGCTCTTCAGAGAAAAAAAGAGAAATAAAAGCTTATTTCTTTTACTGCAAACCTATACGCTGTCTCACTATTTGAATGTACACCCTCCTAGCATAGCATCATCCTTTTTTAATAAAAAAAAAATAGTAAAAAGGATGATTTTTTTCATGAATGGCCAAACAAAATTTTGTAATAGATCACATCAGTGACCCATCTAGTTTGAGAACAGAATAAGACATCTACGGTAAAATACTGACTCTAAAACTTCTTTCCAAAAAATTAAGCTGAAATAAAGTTATCATTCCAGGTTAGATCTTAACATATGTATAAATAATGTTTCAAGACATGAGAATTCTTCACAAATTTGAGGAATTTTTAAAAGGCTTTTTTTCTTGAGCTACTTTTCCTATTACTAAAGGGGTGTCATTTACCACTGCTACAGTTCTAATATAAAATACATATCTATAGTGACCCCAGCCTTTCCAGCAACAGGAACTGTAGTACAGATTTATTCTAAACACATAAACACGTCAGTGCTAACCTCGCTAAGATAATCAAAACACCCGGAGACAGGATATGCTTTAGTGACAAATTTGGCCACACTTTGCATGTTAATAAATCCTTTCCAAATGGTGTTGAGACGAGAGAGAAAGAGGGAAGTATCGCTGTCCTGAGGTGAGCGTGGCTCTGCAACACTGCAAAACAAATCCAAAACAGAAAGGTTACAGAATACAAATGAGAAAGGTCGCTTCATTTTCTTTTCTTCCCTCTTCCTATTAATCAAATACTTTCTTTTAAACAAACGACAGAATTTTTACTAACTGCTTTGTTAATGTCTTTCATTAACTTGGTATTAGTGAAAAAGGCAAGGAGTAACAGAAAATAAACTTGTAGCTGCAGACAGGCAAAAAGATGCCAAGAGATATGACTTCTTTAACATTAGGTTGGCGCTGTAACTGTTGTGATCCTGTAACAAGCTGATCTGAATTATATATTTCCCACTAATTGACTCAATAATATGCATCTGAAAGAGATTTTCAGGTAAAAGAATCTGCTGTGAACAAACTGCAGCTGCATAAGGACACACCTTGCAACATTTATTTTTACTAGCACATATACCCAGAATATGAAAGAAATCCACTTCCTTTCAAGCTGAGCAACTGGTTAATTTAAATTCATATATACAGATGTAACAGTATTTTAATATAGGATGAAAATCTGGAAATGCCTTTAAACCGTCTCTCTCGTACACTCGCTTTCTATGTATTAACATACGTGTAGACTTCTAAGTCTGCATAATACCTTCAAGTTTTATTTATCTGCCGAAACACATTGTAGAGTCTTTGCTGCCAACTGATGCTCTGAAAATTTTACCAACTAGAGAAGGTAAATGAGGAGATGGTAAATTAAAAATCTGAATCAGGCAACCTGATCTTTAAAGCTTAACATGCCTTGTGACTGGGGGGAGTTTGAAGATAACTACATTAAAGATTTGGTAGCTTGGCTTACTATTAAGTATACGCACTTGATATTGGGTGAATGATGAATTGCTAAGAATCTTGGATCTGGTGAGGATGATGGTTTTGTTAATATTGATTTGGGAACAGTCATAACTGGTTTTGAGGTTTCTTGTTTTGTCTCCCCCGTTGAAACTTTGTCAGGACCAGAACGCAGGGCTGGCATCCCAGTCCCAGAGGAGCTGCTCATTGCTGTCCTAGGGTCTCTGCCAGAAACTGTTACGGTTGTGACAACTCCACCAGCACATGAGGCAGGAAAAGCAGAAGCCTCTTCAGGTACATAGGAATCTGTATTGTTATGGCCCTGGGTTGTAGGAACACACATTCTTTCTATGCTGGGCTGAGAAACTGTTTCTGCTGCCGGTCCAGCTTCAACTTCCATTGCGGTTTCAGAGACAGCCTCTTTGGCAGGCTCTTCTGTTGGGGTTGGTGCAGAACCTTCATACTTGGGCGGAACTTCTGCTTTTGATTTTGACTCCACCTTTTTAACAGGAGCCGATGACTTTATCTTCTTGGGTGGTACTTCATCTTCGGATGCCGAAATTTGACCTACAAATTTATTTCGAATAAGTTTTTGATTACTATTTAACAATTAAATAGTTTAGAGAAAAACAAATAAACAAAATGTTCTTAACACAACGATTCTTTTACTTTGCACAAAGCCAGCACTGTAGATACCTGTACAGATTTTGCAGTTCAGGTCAAAAAGATGGGCTCGATGTTGACTGGTTGTATCCTTCAACATACTGCTAAAAACATCGAGAGAAGGAGCGTTGTTTAAATTTGGTGCAGTTCGGGCTGACTCTTGCTGCTCCTAAAAGTGAATAAACACAAAAAATATTCCAGTTGATCATTAATTTCAACCATAAAAATAATTTAGAAACCATTAATTAACTTCAGTTCCTTAAAAAGAAAAAAAAAAAAAAGATTAAAGGCCTTGGCTAGAATATATCATGTCAGATAAAGTTTTCAAATAATATTTGTCCTCATTTCATTCCACGGTGTTCTGAAGTAGATAGCTGATGCTCAGAAATAAAAGATTTATCTGTAAATTGACAGCAAGGGCTGAAAAATACACAGCACTTTAGAAGCGCGTGCACAATACGCCTATTGGTTGGGGTCCTTCAAACTAAAAGGAAAAATACTCATAGCACACCCGCTAGGTAATAATATCCCTACAGTTCAATGAAACAATCTGCACTCCTGATGAAAAATGTGAGGCCCTATTTACCACTTATTTCCCTCGATGTCTTCGTGCTGAAGCAATAGCCAATACTTACATCAGAATCAGACACTGGCGGAGAATCTTCCATATTTACAACTGACGCATGTTCCCGTTTGACAACTGTTTTCTTGATTTCATGAGATTTGCTTCTTGACTCTATCATCTGAAAGAAGCAAAACCATTTTGGTAAAAAGCTTGCGTACTTATTTTTTAATTCTATTCCATACTTTGTTATCATTGGACTGGTGGTAGAGAAAAAGTATATTGAAATTGAACGTTATTAGTATTTCATTAGGAAGAAAATTCCTAGCATTAACATAACAGGTGGTAACGGCTGGTGAACTCACTCCTAATTCGTACCAAAGGATGTAGGGGAAAATTATGTTACTTACTGCTTTAGCTGGTTTCTCTTTCCACACGGACAGTTCTTTAGACAAAAGTTCTTCTGGTTTCATTCTCACTAGTTTTGACAGTGAGATTTCCTCACGAAGGACACGATGAAAAAGTCCCTGAAAACAAAACAGACTTTATTGCCATGCTGAAGAGGCCCTGCTTGGGTAACTAACAAGATTTGCAGTGCTGAAAGCGCAAAACCTGCTCTAGTTTCTTAATTCTCTATTAAAAATACCGGCTACTTATAAGCAAATTTGGAAAGGTGCAGGAACCAGAAAATCAGAATGAAACAAATACAGGGTATGAATTTTTCTCATTGACACCACTATCTATCATTAAAATTGAACAGGAGTGTCAGTTAGGCAGCCACTCTCCTGTTTCTGATCTATTGTACAAATTTTTTTTAAAAAAAAAGTTTGAAATGTTCTTTAGTTCTTTTCATCTGCACCAGCATCCCATTTTTTTCTTTTAAGTATAAATATGATCATGTACATGGGCAGTATCCAACACATACTTTAGAATGTCACAAGAGGAGAAATCAATGAAGTCTGTATTTATTTTAAGAAAGCCATTCTGTAAATAAATATTTCCAAATGCCCAAACTTAATAAACACCGATGACCAACCAGACTTTGAATACCTACTGAATACATTTTTTTAAAAATTTGAATGGCTTTATAATAATCTTTTACAGAAAAATTCATGTCTCTGAAACTCTTAATGTTGAGGGTCAAGTCTGACATATCATTAAAACACGGAAGTACATTTCAATATATGTTTACTGTTTAAGGAAATTCCAAACCTGGTTTTTGGGGTCCTTGAGATTGAACATGATGCTACGGTATTTACTCTTGTATCTGTTGTCCGTAACTTGAAACAAATTAAACATCTCCTTTTCAATATTGAGTGCTACTTTCCCTACTTCACTCTCTGTCATGATCAGATCATCGCTATCATTGACTCTGTTAAAAACAAAACAGGGTACGTGCATTTACGTTAGGCATGAATCTTCAGGTAGCATTCAGAAAAAGTAACTTTTCAGAGCTAGCCTAGGCTCCTCCTCACTCAGCAGGGGCTCAAGACTCCTCTGAAAGACATCTCAAAGCCAAAGTCCACCACAGGGCCGTGAGCTGTGAAGCCTTTCACGGCTGAGCACAGGCAGCCCTAGAAGACAGCCCTTGTGAGCTAGCCCCAGCCTGTGCAGCTACCCCTGCTCGTGGCACTGAAGTGAGGAGTTTCTCTGCCACGGACGACACAAGGAGCCCAAGCACTTCAGTTTTAATCCTGGCTGTTCCACTCTGAACAGCAGTTCAGAGACAGTACCAGGGCACAGTCCTCTATAATAAGTATTAACAGATGGCTGGCACTGGCTTTAATAATTGTTGTGGGACCATTTGCTTTTTGGTTTTTTGGTGTGTGGTTTGTTGTTGTTTTTTTTAAAGTGAAACAGTTACCCACTGATCAGGGTTTGTTGATTTTTATGCTGGAAGAGGAGAGAATCTCTTCTTCAGAAGTCTTTAACCCTTCACTATGATATTTCCCATACTATGTTCTCTACAACCTCCACATATCCAAACACTGCCACCACTAGAATTTAATCCTTCAGAGCATCTGCATTATAAAAGCTTCTATGTTGTAATTTAATTCTTCAGCTGTAATTGCCTCAATATAAATGGAATAGTGAAGTTTCTTTTTAAAAGACTTTTTCACATGCACATTTATGTCAGGATTTTTTAACTTTTTAAATATAAACCTGAAATGCCAATTCTATTTGTTCTAATTTGTAGTATAAATTCAATCCCTCAATATCCTTTATCAAGAACTACAGAAAACTCTGCAGGCTAAATATTTTCGTCTAGTTGTAGTTTCCTATATAAAAAAAGTGCTTTGAATTCCCACCTCTTCCATAAAATTTCTTTTAGAGACCGTCGAATATTTTGTCGAATCTGAGAATTGGGTTGTGACTGCATAGGGCTAGCTGATGCTTTTGCTTGACTACTTCCAGATGCAGCAGAAATGGACGACAGCGAAGGCTTTTTGAGTCCTCCACCCAAACTGGAAGACGTAGCTGGTTTTTTGGAAACTGATGAGCCATGAGAAAGAGATGAATGTTTTGAAGGAACACTGCCTGATGAAGAAACACTGCCTGATGAAGGCCAAGGTTTCTTGGGAATTACACCTTTGAAACTTCCAGCAGAAGGTTTAAGTGGTTGCTTAGTTACTGGTGTGTTAGAGAATGACGGGGACTTCTTTGAAGGAAGATTTTTAGTGAGAGAAGATGACTGTTTCTCCATTATAGATACAACAGCTTTCTTCGATGCCAATGGAGGCTCTGCTCTATCTTCATGTTTCTTCTCTTCCCTTTGAGCTGTTAAAACAAAGGCGAAAATACACTATTAAAGGCTTAACTCTGTAACCTCCTATTCATGAAGATCAGTTACCAATCGATAAAGAAAAGTCTGTGACTGAGAATAACTATCAAGTAGGCAATTTAAGCTACTTGCTTTCACTAGCCTTTTAAAAAGTGATTTTGAAAACCATGCAGAGGTTGACATAATTTTTTTGAAGAAATTTGTCTTTGATGCTTTAGAGAGTACTTCATCTCAGAGGCTGATTGAAGAGTTGAAGAGAGTTCCACTTTGGCTCTAAAAGTTGAAAATTTTATTTACAATCTATGCAAGAAAACTGAAATAATAATAAAAAAAAGGCACCACCACCTTCAAAGATTCCTGAGTGGGATAAGCTTCAAAAATACCACAAACTTCTATGCACACACACAAAAAAAAAGGTGACAATACAAGCTGTTATCTTGCATTTAAACACAAAAATTCTCATAGCACCTTACAGAGGCTGACCGAATGAGAGAATCCGTGAATTTGAAACTGTACTGTTACCTTACGTTTGTATTACTGGAGTTCAGTAAGCCCTTTCCCTCAGACTTTTATTGTAAACAGCAAAGACAGACAAGTTATGTAGCACAGAAGTTGCTTAAAAACCTTAACATACATACTCGGTCTGCTTGGTTGCAGCACTAATATCATACTGATGACATTGCCATAAACTATTATTAGACCTTCTATTCAGTTCCTAGCTAAATTCTAATTTATAGAGTAATTAAACATTAATATTGCTGCTCAGGCTGTGGCCATCTCATTCCCACTATTCACAAACTATTCCATTCACACCATTCAAATTTCCCATTTTAAACCTTTTTCCCCTTAACATGAACAGAATAACTGATACAAGAAAATTTACAAAGTGCAAGTAACGGTTCCAGTTTTCACCCGCGCTGAAGTTATATTTGCACAGGGCCTTAAAAGCAAGCATTTCTTTAAGTTTCATTTCATCCATCCACCTTCTGGCACTGACAGGAATAATTCAACACAGCAAAAGAGGCCAAAACAAAAAAAAAACCACACACACCCCCAGCAAAATCCCCATCAGTTACAAGATGTTATAGTGGGCTAACACTAGCACACTTATCCTGACAGCTCAAACAAGGAAGGGCTCTGATGGAAACTACCAAAAGCAATTCCTGAAATACAACTCTTTCAAGTTTTCTCGCCCCCAAAAAAAGCTTTTCTCACAAATCCATGGACAACTACTAACCAGTGATGTTTTCAGCTAGTGAAGGTTTGTAGGTGAATTAGCTCAGAAGACCTAACTGCAAAACGCAGGACACTTCCTGGGAGAGATCCAGGATTTGAAGTTGCAATAACTTCACAAACGCAGTCCCCCTCTTCTCCTTCCAGACCTGCTGTGAGAACAGACCCAGGAAGGGTCCACAACCTTTCTATCTGCTCTGAGATGGACTTGAGGGGACACAGCACTCCTGTGAAGTCTTGTTCAAATCAGCCCAAGCTTTCAATGGAAACACCCCTGAAATTAGGGAAGATTTGGAATGCTTGAGACACAGAACATGATGCTCCCCCATTTCAGGAGGAAGTGGCCTTGCAATCCCTCTCCATCAAGTTCAGGTACCCCTGAATGTTCGCTTATGCTTCCAGCAAAGACGCTTCTAGCCCTGGTTTCACTGAATGGGCTCGTACTGCTGGCAGCTTCACCACAAATGCAGAACCTGGTGGTTAAGGTGAACTAAGGAATGACGCCGTACTTGAACTTTGGTACGGCGGAGTAGAAGGGGGTATGCTGAACTTCGGCTGGAACACAGGGAGAAGCCAGAAGATCCAGAAACACTAAGTATTTATCCATTTTTTTTTTCCCCTAGAAGCATTTTACAGGTAGACACCTTAAGGAATTTTTCCAATTGAGATTTGACTCTTTGAAGTATAAAATGAACCAGCTGCTATAATAATAATTTCAAAGAATGTGAAGGTCTGGCTGTTAAGTAGATTAAAATTATTACTCTCACACTATTCCCAGTGTTCCCAACAACTGGTCTTGGTTATTGTCAGGGACTGAGCTGGGGAGACTGTATGTGTGACCCAAACCCTCTCTCCTCCCGTCCTCCCCCTCCCCTACCCCACCAACGCTATACTAGCTGTCAAGAGGGCTTTGGCAACCCTGGGAGGGAGAAGGAACTATCACTCACAGCTTTGGTTTGGTCAGATTAGGCACCCAGAATGTAACGGAAGTAAAAAGCCAAACAAACTATTTTGAGTTAATAGTCTTCAGGAGAGAGAAGGTGAATATCCAAAACACAGGCACCGATAACGCTACAGGAATTACTCTCCTCCTGTTCTCAGTTTCCTGGTTTACTGTGTCTTCTGCAGAGAGTTGTACCTTTTCAGGAGGGTGGGACAGAGGCACGTTTCTGTGACTCCTCACAGGCGGGGCAGCACAGCTTGGCTTTCAAAATGATGATAGCAAGAGTCAGCCCTCAGCACCACGACATTTAGTTCTTTGGGTTTGCAGCAGAAGTGCAAAACGTGAAATTCTAAATTTGTATTTAATCCTCTATAAGTTATCTTTTTAATGATTAGTTCCAATTAGTTAACAAATACATGGATAAAATTAAAAATAGCACAGCCAAGATGATGTGTGTCAATCAGACGTGTATATAGGAATTACACCCCCACCACAAACCTTTCTATATTACAGCCAGCTGTATCATAGTAAGACTATGTACTTGTAAAATAAATAAAGGTACTAGTACGAAGATGGATTGAAGTTCCCAGGGCTGAAGGGCAGCAGAATCGGTAAGTGTCCAAGAAGAAAGATGCAGAAGCATCCTTTATTCTGCAGGCTGGCATCATGGCTATTTAGGAAGGTCTCCAAAGGCAGGCATGTAATTCTGTGCTTCTGCAGCCAATAGAAAATGTGCAAATAATTTATAAGCTTCATGAAAAGTTTAAGTTTTAAACCACAATACTACTTTAGACCAATTAAAACTGTCTACCTAGCAGTACTTATTGAGTAGAGAAATTGATGGTAGAGATTTTGCATGTACTAATTTGGTCATGTGTAGGAGGGTATTTAGTCCTCCAGAACCTCCACCAACTCCTCTTTCAGATTTACAGGACACCTGACTCTATTTGAGAGACACTGTCAAACCGTGTGCCTATTTTGACAAAGAATCAAGACTACTTAAGCCCTACATACACAAATAACCTGTGGTGGCTGTAGATGAACCTAATCTAAAAAATAATCTCACCCTATTTTGACTGTGAGAAACCACAATTTCTGTCCCATCAAGTTCTGGTTTTTGCAGAGTGTTCTGCCACATGATGCAGCTGAACCAACTCACTGTATGGGTACTTGGGTCTTGGATCCCATGCACAGGAGCTCCCCGCTGTGTGTGAGGAAGGGGCAGGACTGCCTCTTCTGGTGGCAGCTTGCTCTTCTATTGACTTGCTGCAACGTGAGCACACCCCAAGGCTTACACGATCTTTTGACAGGTATGAAACCGCAGCACGTGTATGTTTGGAGGAGTTAACAGAAATAGGTGCTCTTTCCAGAGAGAGGTATGCCAACATATGTGGAATTTAACTTCTGAACAGATGCCACAGTTGCTCAGCAAATCAATGGGACACAGAATGGAACAGGTATTCTCTGACCAGGAGTTTCAAATTGCTTGGCCTTGCAGTCCACAAACAACCTGAAGAGAAGACGCAGTCAATGCCTACTATGCATGCTGGCCACTGTATTTTATGCTGTGATGTTTCCAGTCCTTCTCATTAGTAGCTCCAGAGTACCTACAATAAATGCTCTTAAACAAATTTAAAATAAAAGGATAGAGAGGACTACGGAGCATGAGCCTATCCAGCCGAACAGAGTAACAGGGAGTCCCACCACAGAGTATTAGTGCCAGAATAAGGTATTTAGTGGCTTTTTCTATTTGACACTTTTGAGCACAGGGGTGTACCTCCTGGGGTTGATGTTAGAAATGCTATTTAAAACAAAACATTAATTCCTGTTTTCCCAATTTCGTCCTGTGAGCCACGTGCTAGGACAGCAACAGGATTCTTATTGCCTTAAGAGAGGTGTGGGCCAAAATGACTGAGGTACACGTGGAGCTAACGAGTCAGCTCATTTCCAGAGTGAAACCCAATTAATCCTCTGGCAGAAAGCAGTGCATTCCTTGCGAGGCTTAAGAAATAGCATTACTACGGTATGTTCGCTACAGCCGCAACAATCTTCTCTCCTGCTACACGCCAACAGATACAGAACCCCTCCCCTAAGGAAGTTCCCTGTGAAGCCAAGCCAAATATTACAACAAGCAGCTAAGAACGAAACTTCGGTAAGCGGTGGAGGATGCAACTACCACGTTATCTGCTGTGTTACAGAGGAGCCTGTTGAAAGCCTGATGGTTACGTACGCTTCCCTTTTGTTCATATCAACACGGATGTTTCAGCATTGCAACGAGGCCCGATTTCAGAATGATTTCCACAATGTTGCGCTGTTTAATTTTGTGTGAAGAGTTTGCGGGATGCTGTCAGACCATAATCCCTCACCTGCACCGGGAGGCTGTGTTTTACACCACTGGCATGGAAGTTATCCAAAGGAAACTCTGCTCCTCCTCTCATCTCCTCAAACTATTTCTGTATAGCCATTCCAGCCTGTGCCGGCTCTTCCCCCTTTCCCTCTCCACCCAATCTTCCTTTGTGCTAGCAGCTTTAGAAAGCCACTTCAAAAACACACTGCCACCACCACACCTGATTTCTATTTGCATTCTCATTTATGACGGGTTATTTTGCTGGACAGATTTTCCAGCTTTTAAATACCTTTACTTTGTATAGTTTTACCATTATTCAAATCACATTTTAAAGTTGTTCAATTTCTTGCTCTAGTTGATGCTAAATGATGCTGTAGATAAACCACAGGCAGTTTCACTTGAAGAGCCTGTTTCGTAACGAGTCTGTAAGGCTCAGGGTTTTTTTTTTCTTTTAAAAACCTTTTGGAAGAAAAAAAAAAAGCATCCCAGCTACTACTACAGAACACTAGACAGACACTTGTGAAAAATGTCTTGCAGCCGTGCACAAGCTGCTTGTTACACAGTACCAATTCTGAAAATTTTCCCTACAGAACTGAAAGTGTGGCATAAGGCTGTTCCTACACCAGACCTAGTGCCTCGGGTGTCCCATATTGTCTTAACATTTCCCTGTGTTCTCCATCTACACTAACCCACTTTCCCCACCCCCCAGGGTAACATTCCCCCGGGCAGTGTGGGGAGAGCACAGGCTGATGGCTGCGTCGTCTTGTCCAGCTCACACAGAACCTTCCGCCGAGGGAGCGCTGGCCCAGGGGAGCAGGACGTCGGCAACCCAACCCTTGAGAAGATGCCACCTTGCACATCGGCGAGCCTTTGCAAGCCCCCGCCGCGGAGGCTGCTGAAGCACGTGCGGGTTCTACAGATACTATTTGTGCTCCTGCCACCAAAATAGACTTTTAAGGGAAAAAAACCCAACCCAAACCAAAAAAGATAACTAACTTTCAAATGTATGCACAGCATACAAATTTATGTGACACCGACAGTAAGAAAGCTGGTAGTTAATATTCAGTAATTTTCTGTTAAAAAAACCCACCCCTGTAAAACTCCACAAGATGAATAATAAAACCTAAGCAGCACAGTACAGCTACGTGTACTTTAAAGTGGATCGCTTACTACATTTAGAAGGATTTTTATGTCCTTTTAAAACAAAACCTAATGTCAAATTGAGGAAAATTCGCAGTAGTGTAGTTGTTAAAAAAGCAAAAATGCCTGTTTGAATGTATTCTCCAACAGCCTGTGGAAAGGCTGGCCAGAGCTGAGTAATTATGTACTTTGCAAGGAGCTAATCTCTAAACATAGGCAACAGCACTGGCCTTTACAACAGCTTCAAGTCCAATAGGAGTGCAGGTGTGAAAAGACCAACCAGAAGCAATAATCTATTTAGGAATTCACAAAAAAACCCAGCCAGCATTTTGAGCGTCACTCAAAAACTGGCCTGTGAAGTTCCACACGGTCCCGCAGCTCCTTCTCGCTCAGACGCAGGCAGCTGCACCATCCGTTTCTCTGTGCCGTCGTTCCAGCGTGCTGCGGCTGTCCAGTCTGAACGCTACAGGTGTGGGCAGCTCATTTTGGCACGTATCACAGTAGAAAAGGACAGTCCCCAGGCTCAGAGATGAAGTCTCTCACCCCTGTTCACCAATATCTGAGAATTTAGGAACTGCATTTCCCCCTTTGTAAAGCGGCTGAAGCAGAGGAGGGGCAGAATTCCTGAATTTAAAACTGGTGTTGTTCCAACAGCTTCTCTTCGCCACTCATCCCATGGCCTAAATGGACTTGTCCGCTGCAGCTGTGGTATGACCCCTTTCTGCACGACTCCTGATAGCAATATCTTAACAGAGCAGAAAGTAAACCAACCCCTCCACCCCAGCACAGTGGCCGATACCGAACTTTAATCCATGAGTTCTTCCGAAGTGAAACCTTCCGATGCATTATCCAATAAAAAGTACTGAACAGAACACAGAGGTGAGCGGGTGCGTTCGATGTCAGCTATAAAGCGCTCTACAATGGGAAGTTACTTACCAGTTGTGAGACGTCCCTCAAGAGCAGCCATAGTCACCCTGCCGGGATGCATGCCTGACATCTCAGAGCCTTGCCGAAGTCACTCCCGTTAGGTGCCCCTGAAGCACCCTCTTGTGGCACTGAGCATTCAGTGCCAACGGCTGTGAGGGCGAGGTGTAGTTTCTAACCACTTCGGTTCCACGGCCGTTCAACTGTTGCTTTCCTGAAACCTGTTTTTGCTAGACTTTTTGTCATGTCCCTCAAAGACAGCTTAGTTAGTTCTAAGTAATTCAGAAGTGTTAACTATTCTTAAATAGGTTTCAGTGTTAGTTTTCACTGTTAATTGCCTACTCAAGTGTCTGCTTCAAGACTTTATTATCAAACACTAGTGTTTCAGAGGTGTGCCTCCTGCCCTGCCAGTTTTCTTCAAAAGGCTCTATCAGTTCTGATCTGCGCCACAATGAGCAGCTCATAATTAAGCTGCCTGTGTGCCAAGCCTTTACTTTCAGGCACGCAAAGTAAATCTGGCTTTAAAGTCAATTAATTCGGGAACCTCCGAGAGGAGGGCCTTTTCTGTGGTGGCGATTTGTTTGCGTCCAAGCCAAATATGTAGCTATGTTCATGCAAATCAGTAGCTTAGACACACAAGGTTTTGTTTTAATCTACATGAAATTACAGTGATTTATCTGATCTACATTAGACGACTACATCTTCACAACTACACCACTCACTATTGGAAGAGGCACTATCTGCTGCAAAAGGGCTCCTTCTTTTCCACAGACCGTTTATGGATTGGTATCATCATTCCTTGCAGGGACAGGCCATCTTCAGGTTCCAAGTTCAGTACACACCAGACACAGCGAATCATCAGCACCAAGATCAGCAGCAAAACTTGACTCCAAAGTGCAGGAGATCACCTCAGAAAAGCCCTTTTAATTTGGGGACTAGCTGAGGAAGACCTTTTTCACTGGCTATGCAGTCAAGTAAGCAAGTTCGAAGAACTAAAGTAATATTAGTAAAAGAAAGCAAAACAGCAAGAGGGTGGTGAGTTGTGGTTTGTTTTTTTTAATCAAACTTTCATCACTTTCAGTGTTGATGACAAGAGATAAACCACCCTAATATTCATAGTGCATCCGTAAGTTGTACCAAGTTTCTGCCCCCCCAACCCTTCCCCTCAGCAAGGGTTCCTTATGCTGAGGCCAAGCACCCATTACGGCAGGAGCACTGGTTTGCTGTCGTCCAAGCGCCTTGGGGGTGCTAGGGGCTTGCAAGGCCAAATAGGAAACACACCAGCAGCAGGGATCAGCTTTCCTAACTTGAGACAGCTAAAATCTTCATGTGGCTGACAGCCACAGGACAGACGTAACATACCTTGCAGAGCAGAGAAGGGGAGCTCCAGCAGTTCACAGGCAGGAGATGATAATCACTCCCCAAGGATCACACTGCTCCTTTTAACTGGCTGGGTCCCAGGGGATGTTGGCGCCAGCAGCCACTACTGGTCTGCGTCTCTCCTCAGCCAGGGTTCAGATCACGTGCACAGCCCCTGCCGTGCTCATGGTGCAAGTCCCGCACTGGAGCTCTGTTACACCAGCCACCGCTCCTGTACTATAATCCTCCCAAAGCCAGAGCTCCAACATTAATTTCTCAGAAGCTCTGGCAGACTCATCTTGTGTATTCTGATCAACATTCGGTCCATGAGCAGCCTTTCTGAAAACTCCTCTAATTACCAAGGGGTGTTGCTAGAGCTCCATATACAGCAGCCATGAGTCCCAGACAATGGCAACATAAGTAATTCTTTTTATTCCCTTGGTAATACTCAACACTAATTGCCTCTTAGTGTGGGTCTATGTTGCAGAACATAGCTTTAAGCAACATACCTTAGCTGGCAAGGAGTTAATTCAGATGCCAGAAGCAGCTCAGTTCTAACAGCATGGAACTTGGCACAGGCTACTTTTTCCTATGGGGAAGCACTCGCACCAAAACAAAGGCGCCAAGTTTAACTACACTCGGTCCTTGCAAACATACTCATGCCTTAAGAACAGCTCCTTGGGTTAAGTATTTTTTTAATAGTTAAGCTACACCAATAGGGGTATATCCACATACACTGCACTCAACTGAAGAGTCAGAACTTGAGCTGGTACAGTCTTGCCTGAAGCATTAAACTGGCACCAGTCTGCGTGCAGATAAGGCTTTCCCCCCCCCCACAATAGTACTTACAGCTTCCTACATCACTTCTACCTCCTGAGCCGTAATTCCTCTGTCTGCCCTCTTTACAATGGCATCTTTTCTTTCTTTCCTGCCTTCTTACTGTTATTACAGAAAAAAGTACACAAGAAAAATTATGTAAATTATGTATGCTATAATCTAAGAATTTTGGTACATGCATCACATTTTCTGATTACAAGCTCCCAGTATCCCTGCAGTCCCTTTACAACATCTCCATGTTTTGTTAGAGGTGTACAGGAACAAAGCGGTCCAAGTGCCCTTTGTATCTGGCATCTTCAACTATGCAAGCAAACACTACTCACTTTGTGAACAGCTCTTGGGTGTAGAAAAGTTTAGCCGCAGAACAGATGAAGAAAACTGAACAGGGATAATAAAAGGAAATTTCTATCACCAGAGCCTGGGTTCTACAAGCCTGGCCTCCCACCTCCAGGAGGTGGCAGTGTTAAGTCGTCTCTTCGTGATTCACTGCTGTAAAGCAGGAGAGGTACCACAAGCACTGTGCGTTTCTCTTAATGAAACACTTCCGCTTTGAAGTCTCGTTAACAATTTCTATGAAATACCAATATCAAAGAATTATAATACCTACCTATAAACTCATACTATTCATCTGCCTACAGCTAAGGAAACAGACGTTTAGTGCCTCAGGGTGACAAAGAAGTGCTTTTTACTCCGGAAGTTCTACTGCAAAACCAGTAAACGTTAGATGTGTTTGTCTAATAAACCCTTTTCACTCTCCTGTACACTTAGCTACTTTTATCAATAAATGCAGTTCAGATGTTTAAGTAGCTCTAGCACCTGAGTTGCATAAACTATTGGTTCATGCATTACTTACAAATCTTTAGTAAGTCAGCTTAACTTCAAAGATTTGAAGCACTGATGAGTATACTGAGTATACTTCTGACCAGGGATACTGCAAATGTCTATCATCTTCCCTTCCTTTTGAATTAATTTTCTATTTTAAAACTGCTGATACGCTAGCTCACATGACAAATTCAGGATTTCTATCACAACTTCAATCTCTGAACAACACTATTCCTAATCTCGATCTATGTACTTGTCTGAATTTGGAAGCTATAATGACTTTTGAAATTCAATATAAAAGTTGAGCACTGTGTATTAAATTAATACCAATTTTCCTAACAAAATTAGGTAATTCCTAACAAAAGCGGCATTTCTGAAAGGGAATGTGATGCATACTTGATTTCCTCTTATATCCATAGTTCAAATACTGCCTGCAACTTTAAAAGTACTTGTACTTAATATTCACTTATCAAAGCAAGTTCAAGGCATTTACTATTCTAGTTATTAAATGAATAAATAGGATTATTTTCATCAAGATGTTAGGCAGTGTCATTAATCAGGTTCCAGATTTCAGTGTACAAAGTCACTTCCAATAGCCCTAACTCATCCCCAAAAAAGCTACAGAAAAAAATTAGGATGTGAAGAGAAACATGAACTAACGGGGTAACAGAGAGGAAAAAAAATAATCATTGCATTATGTAACTGCATAGTACTAGCCCCAAATATCCTTGGGAGGGGGGGTTAAATGCGAAACGGGTTGACGGGAGAAAAGGGGGATGTGGTGGCCAAGTTCAGATGCAAATACACTACTGGCCCTATCACTCAGTACATCTGTAAAAGTGGCTTGATTTTCTTCTTGCTACAACTTAAAACAGCTGTGATATTTAACAACAAAAACCCTTGTATCTGACAATACAGAGCAAACATACAAAGTAAATCCATGTCTGAAATACGATAAACTGACTGATGGAAAGACTATTAGAGAGAGTAATTCTGCTAATCACGTTAAGTTTCCTTAATTTCTAAAAGGGCCATGTGCACTGAAATTACAAGGAAGGATTTGCAGAACACAGCCTGAAGCTCTGTGAGAATGGAGACTGTGTTTGGAAATAGTGATATGGAAGAATCCTGTCCCTAGCCTCCTCTAGGTGACCTTAGGTCCAGACATTAGACACTGAGATGTCTGAACTAGTCATCTTAAACATCTTTCATAATCAATGTTCAGAAATAAGCATTTCTAAACAGTGAGTCAGTTTGTCCTAAGATCAGCATCTAAAACATTGTATGTTTTGCCTGTTGAAGGTGGTGTTCTTGACAGACTAGCTCAGACTTCAAGAATTCTACCTTTTAAATACCCAAAGCGAAGGGAAGACTCACGAATTTCCATAATGCTGTAACTTCTATGTTTTGAACAGAATATAAAGATTTGTTAAATAAGATCTTGTAGAATACTTAAAGTTGTTGTAATAGCAGCTTCTCCAGAAGATTACAAATCAAACCCATCCGATCAGAAACAGGACAATTTTTTCACAAATACGCAAACAATTTACCTAGGAATTTAGTAACTGCACCGAGTCCCCACATATTAGTACAACTTACCTTAATAGCAGCAATCTGAAGTTCTTCCTTGCATTTGATATGAGAGTTCTTCATCACACGAACTAGGTTGGTTTTCTATTAGTTATTGAAGTCTGGTATATATACATATTTTTGAACCAATTTAACTACAGAAATTCAAATTTTCTACTGGAATTAGTTAAATATATATAACCTCCCATGTGGTAAAATTTAAGAGCAACACTCCCTTAAAAAAAACAACCCCAAAGTTGCTGCCTCAAAACCTGTATTCCTGTCTCCTAGAAATAAAAAACCTGTAGCAATAAGGACATTTTAAGTTATATGGTTATATGGACACTTGCAATCATGCTGAGATAGAAAGTGGCATAAAATTTTGACATGTAAAATAAGCCCTTACAGTTTCATTTATGTCTTTCTCTAATTTGTTAGGTTTAAAACATTACTGTTTCTGACAAAAAGCTACAGTTTCTATAGAAGAAGCTTAAAAAATGCAAGTTTATCAAAATATGCATCTTAAGAGTTCACTAGAAAAAAGGCAGAGCCCAAGTAACAAATAGTCAACAAAAATGTGCAGGGAAAAATTACAAGAATTTAAACATTTGATGTGGGTAAATTCAATTAAAATACACCTAGTAAATCTACTATGTGATATAATAATAATGAACAATTTAGCTGGTGTTCCCTCAGTGTTTAAAAATTACATCTAAAAAAAAATCTAATTTATAAACTTATCAGTTACTTCACATACAATGCAAGTGTTTAATTTTAATTTCTGAAAATAAAAATGTAAAACTGACTAAAGTGTGGTTAAGGAAGCTGTGAGAACTGAAGTTCTGCATTCGTTCATCTTCAAGTGAGCAAATAACAGACACCAGGTCATGTGTTTTGTAAATGTGAACTGTAAGATTTCATCCGAAGTTCCACCACTGTATTAGAAAACTACCTAGCTGGAGTCAATCAAAAAATGTCATTAGCGGAAAGACTTGTTCAGGCTACAAAGTATTATGTACTTACCTTTATGTGAGTTACAAGGATGCTACTCAAAACCTGCAAAAATATGCAAGGCAGTATCTCTGCCTCATATCCACTGAAGATGTGTTCTTGTGTGTGGATAATGTGTGAAATATGAACATAAAAACAGAAAAAGTAAAATAAGAGTACTGCCTCCCCCCAAACTTAAGAGTAAAGAATGGTCCTTAAATTATTTCATGTAAGGAAGAAAAGCAGCAGGAAGAACTTGGATATACTTGACAGTTAAAAGCTGTTTGCAGACGTGTAAAGTATCGTTGAATACCACGTTGAAGATTTCATTCTCGGCACTAGCACTGAAAATACAAAACTTGAGGGACGGATGCCCAGTCTAAATTACAAAAATACAACTCAAATTAGTACAGTCAATTGCTGATTCATGGTGCACATCCTGTAACCCTTTTGTAAAACTTCACACAAATGTATCAATACTTACCTTTTCTAGATTAGAAACAGTTGTTGTCTTACGGGAAAAATTTAAAGCTTAATCATGTAGTTTTCCTCCAGGAATCAGCTGGGTAGATTGACAGGCTCTTAATTACACAACTGTCTTATGATACAAATGAAACTTTTAAAAGCGTGTCCCATTTATGTGTTTCTCTGTGTGCGAATCTTTGAAGGTGGTGAAAAGTAGTTTGGTGCCATATAAAGAAAAAAACCCCAAAAACCAACCGCAAATCCTAAACTCCCTAGTCCTGCAGAGCCAAGAATGGATGGGTATTCAAAGAAAATGTAAATGATTATTCAGGAATATCCCTATGCGATACATACATTTGAACAACAGTGAAGATGAAATGGCAGCAGTCCTTTCAGGCTTTACAGCATTGTAATTATGATCGCTTGCCCAGGACGGTGTGCTGTTTTCTGCTGCTGGCTCTTTAGCAATAGGTTGAGTGTTTGCCTCAATCTTGGCAGTTGGCAAAACAGTCTTCTTCATATTCGTATCTCTCTTCTCAGGAAATTGTCTCTTTTGGTTTGAAAGAGGCTTAATACCTGCCTGTATGATTAAAAGAAGCTTAATTACTAATATTCATCAAATATGTTATATTTTACAAATAAGCAGAGATACAGTTACATACATATAAAAAATTTCTTTTATACTAAGCTCCTGTACATACACTTGCAATGATGTAGTTTCAGATTCTAGTCTCTAAAGCAAAGGTGATACACACTGTAACTTCAGGAAAAGAAATTAAGAAACCTCAAAACAACTGTATTTATCATGAAGAGTGTGGGGGGGGGGGGGTTTGAAAAACTACTGCCCATTTTATAGTGGTTTCAGAAGGGAAAGGAGAAGGCTTTGATTTCATCTTTTTGCTTCCCAAAGCACAAATACAATGCACTCACGTTAGTTCACAATTCACTGTAATTCCAAATTACTGCCAAGTGATTTGGCACTTAAAAAGGTAAAATTCATTTGGAACGAAATTAAAATAAAAATTGTGCACTGCTTATACTTTTAATTTTTAAAGGTAAACTAATTTGGATTTATTTCTTTTCCTGAAGTGCGCTGCCATCTAGAAGGCCCTCAAGAAACTATTTCTATCTACAGGCTATTAAGATTTTTTAGAAGTGACAGGAAAATATTTTATTGTCAGAAGAATTAAACAATGCTTTATCACAGAAAAGGGTAAGAGAAGAAAAAAAAATTAATAGAAAGCTCCTCTTCAATGCAGGACTTGGCAATCTTATATTGCTCAAAAGGAGAGCACAGAAATAAGCCACTGTGCTTCAGAACAACTGTTTGGGATCATGAACAAGATCTTACCTGCAGCTGAGATTTTGGCATGCCAGGTTTATCGGATTTTGGTTTGATCTTCTCTTTAGGTTTTGGTTTTGCATCTTTGCCAGCATTTAAAAACTTCATAGTGGCTGCAGCATGTTTGAGAATGCAGTCATTGCTGCAATACACAGAATCAGGCTGGGCCAAATTAAAACAGCCAGGACCAATGCACTTTGATGCACCAGGAGCTTCAATTACCTACAGATTAAAACAGAGCAAGTTTAAACCTCAAAGAGGAAACAACAGAAACATACCTTTACAACATGAAGAAATGCTTACATAGCATACGTGCAGACTGCAGCTACGACTGACTTGCACAACTGCCAGCATGAAAACAACTTTCATTTGTGATATAACAAAAACAACCCATACAAATACAAGAATTTCACTCTCTAACTCACTGGTTTCAGAACATGGTGTGTTTTCAAGTGGTTGGTCTGCTAGCAGTGAACAAGGGAGGCTGCTTTCCTAAATCTTCAGATCCCCCTAAGCCCACAAATGCTTTTGTCTGATCCTCTATGTCATGTGAGAAATCTCCTTAGTAATGCAGAACTGGTTTCTCAAGAGCAAGGTTTCTAAAAACCTTTTTACTCATCTATCAGCATCGGCAGCTGTCCTCAACCATGCACACATGCCAAAGCAAGCACTCAGATGTACAGATAATTCTTGCTCTAGAGATTTACCAATTTTAATTTTGGAAGTTTCCAACTTACATAAACATAAGGATTATCCTAGACAATTTTGCCATAGCCTAATGCTACTTACATACTGAGAAGTTTGCAAATGCAAATTGTATTTTCCTCTACTTCACTGTTACGGCCCATTTGTATAGAAATTTTATATACTAAGCACTTGCTCTTTAAATGTTGAGATTTAGAAAATAGTACATTCCTTGAAAACAGAGTACAATAGGTCAAAGTCTAGAATGATTTGAAAGCTCTTTAGGCTCCAACAGATCACCTCCAGGTATTACGCCTTTAAGTCTCTCTCTTCTAGATTACTCCTAAAAACGTTATACAACTGACCTAACACTCAGAACTACCGTAGTTCTAGACAACCTCTCGCCTATTACCAAAAGTAAGTTTTCTCAGGAATATTTGCAGTCAAAAAAAATAAACTATTTATATAGTGTGGCTTATCTTTCCCCCAATCAAGAGTCAGTAAGACAGCATTATCTGCTGCAGTCTGATCAAACCTGGGCTAGGAAATTTCCCATCAAAATTAAGTTTATACTATGCTTTAGAAGACTTTCCATTATCACTTAGCTGTGAAGTATAAGAAAGAAGTATCAACTTGTGTTCCCTAATATGAAGTTTGAGGTGCTTAACTGAGTTGCTGTTTCTAATTAAGGGCATTTAAACAGATGATGACAAAACCTTCAGTGTTGATGTCTGTGCTGTCACAATTTCTAGGAGTTTAATCACGAACCAAAACTCCACAGCTGTTGGTGCTTATGGACAGCAACAAAAGGAGTCTTTTTCAAAGTGCTTTGAACACTGGTGTAAGAAAGCAGATGATCTGAATAATGAGACTGTTCATTCACCGTAATACAGAGAGATTTCAGCACATCAACATATGAAATAGCAATGATCTTTTTGCCTACAACTGGCAGGGAACTCTGCAACAAGAGTAGTGCTTGTTTCTACAAGCCACAGAGGGATCTGAACTGAGGTATGAGGGACAGCATGGGCTAAAAGACAGATTTGAAAGTTCAGTTCTCTCAAAACGTGGTACCACCTGACAAATGCAAATACAGCATTTCCATTCCATTTCCAAATGCCAGAAGAATACCTAAAATATAAGCAGTTCTTCCATAATAAGGTAATAACTAGGTTTTTCATTCACTAAAGGAGATGTCTAACACATTCAAGTAACTTGTTAGCAAGCTAATATCAAAGAGTAATTGGTGATACTCAGAAGCAGAAGTTACAATTAACGCCAACGCTGCCAGTGAAATGCAGAACAACGCCAACAGAACTGGACTCCCAAAAACATTTTTGCGTACAGAAACATACAAGTATATTTGAAACTGTCTTTGAAGACATTTTTGAGAAAAATACTGTTTTCTACACACTTACCTTAAAATATGTTAAGCTTAAGCTGTTCTGCTTTAGATACTAAGCTCACTATGCTGATATGGGTAGCCCTGTTATTTAAACTGACTAGAAGTCAGTGCATTAGGGGGCTGTTCCATAAATGTTTTGTACAAAGTGTACTAGAACAGAAAGATTCCTCCAGAGAGACACTCACACTAAAACTCATAATACTTATTCTAGGGATGGTTTCAAAGTTTAAAGATTAGGTGTCAAAGAACAAATTCATACAGAAAAAGTATGAACAGCTGTACCACTCTAACAGCAAATACAGTGAACATGCTCTTCAAGGCATAGTAAGAAAAGGAGAACGTGCAAGATGTTGGCATTGCTGCAATATGAAGACAACCACTGTAGCATGAAGTTTTTATTCATTTCTGTCCATTTCGAGCTGAAGATGCTTCTTTGCCTGTACTTTGAATTGGGCATGGAACTTGCTTTTACAAAATTTAAACTTTTATATTTTATGGCAGTATTTGCAATAATTCAAAATACATATGTTTACATTAAGAAGGTAGTATGAAACAACTCTCTATGTACTAATAACTTGAAGAAGCATCACAGCAAAATCAGAACTTCAGAGATTAATTGAAAGTACAGAGGAAGTACAGCTGGAATTAACTCCAACAGACACTTGTTAATGTTAAGTAAAAATTTTCACACTCACTCAAAATGGCCAAAATTGTTTGAGATTATTTCAAAACTAGCACAAACAGTACAGAATTCTAATATTTTTATTAAAACATCTTATTATTCGACTTCCAAAACAGGATTTATAAAGGGCAGGATAGCACAAAGCATGTAGCATGGCATTTCCTTACACCTACCTAAAACTTAAGTTCCCCACTTCAAAATAACACTGTCTTAGTTTTAGTTCCTGTACTGACAGAACTACGGATAAACCGTCACTAAACAATAATATTTAGTGGATTGTTCAGCTTCATATTTTGCTTCAAAAAAACAAGTCAGATTCACAGTTGTACAAGCAAGCCATTGTCTCAATGTACCCAATTAAATATGAAAAGAAACAAAATACTTACAGGTTGAAATATCTTCAGTTTTTTCTTCCCACTTGGATTTGCAGCTTTTTCAATCCTACCCTTGATTCCTTGGTCCTCAACAGATTTTTGTTCAATTGTTCCTATGCTTGTGAATTCTGTGCCATCCACATTTACATGTCCTGCTTTAGCTTCCTGCTGGTCTATTTCTGAAACAGGCTCATCCTGTCCCTGTAGGATGGTGCAGTTTGGACAGATATAGTCCTCACCATTCCTTTCCAACAATCGCCCTCGAGCCTCAGAAATACCCACGCAGTCACCGTGAAACCATTCCTCACATCTATCACAGCAAATCATAAACCTGAAAAAAACAACAAACAACCACCAAGGAACAGTAAAACACTCTGAAGACAATTAACCTTCCACAGAGATTTCAAGCAGCAGATCTTAAAGTACCCTGCTAAAGTATACTGCTCTGTCTCGCTGTTCATTTCTGCGTTCATTTGTTTATTCCCTTTTAAATACCAGTTATAAACTCCCCTCCAAACTTCAACAAACCTAAGAACAGCTCATTTACACATACTCCAGAAGTAAGCATTAGCATTTGGTTTCATTTTTCATCACAAAAGAATTCCAACTACTTGCACTGCATTTTTACCGGAAACCTTTGCATACCTGTTGTTATGAGGCTGACGACAAATACAATATAGTGCATTTGGGTCATATATCTCGGATTCAGGTTTGCTTTTGGGCAGTTCTTCGGGTTCTTCATCTGTGATCCCTTTTGTGCCAGCGGCAGACTTTACCTCCATCTGAACCTGAAGATCTTCAGTGCTTTCCTCGGACACAACCACTTGACTTGCAATCTCAGTGTTGTCTGCAGTCTCAGGTTCTTGTTTGACAGGCAACTCAGACTCAACTTGTTTTTCAGACTGGACATCGTCTGTTTCTGTACGATCTTGTTCTGAATTTCTTTTCCCCAGACGGTTCTGTATATCCTTCAGTGTCAGCTGCACGGGTTTCTGTTCAACACGTTTCTTTCTTAGTCGATTCTGCAGTTCCTTTAGTGTTAACCCATCACTATCGCTATCAGAAGTATCATCTTCCTCTTCCTCCTCCTCCTCCTCCTCCTCATCTTCCTCCTCTTCATCTTCTTCCTCCTCCTCTCTTGTGCGTCTGCTTTTAGAGCCTTTCTGATCTTTACAACTCCTAGTGGTAATACTCCGAGTTACACGTTTTATATCTGGAGTGCTCTCAACGCTATCTTCTGAAGCAGTTTCGGCATCTGTAGCAGGACAGGATGCTGGTTCACTTGAATCTTCCAGAGCACTAGGAACACTCCTCCTTCCTCTGCGTCTTACTGTTGTAAGAAATTCTTCCACTCTTTCCGTTCGCTTTGGTTGCCGTCCACTACGCCTGAGGTTTAAGCTTTGTTGCTGCTGTTGTGGCTGCTGTTCACTAGAGTCCACATCAACATCTCCTGCACCTTCTCGCTTAGCAATCGTAGTCCTCCGAAACCCCCAGGTTTTCCTGAACTCTTTACTTGTAGGCTTGACAGTTTTTTGTTCTTCCTCATTGCTTTGCTCACCTTTCTCATCCAAAATGGATGCTAAAAACAAGAGAATAGTTATTAAACTGGTGGTGAAGATGTTTTATCAACATAATAGTATTTTCTTTGTGATAACATTACCTGAAAACAGGTAAAATGCCTTCCTATGAATGCAATACCCCAGCAGGAGCAATTAAGTATGTCACTGAACACTGTGCCTACAGAGTCGAGTTATTAACTCTTGTTATTTAAAAACATATGCATATACACATATACACACACAAAATAGACAAATAAGCATATTTTATGCTCGATTTAAAAGGAAGAAATCTTACCAGGTGAACTATTTTCCATGTTGTCAGTATTAGATTCAGATTCTAATGGCACTGGTTGTGAACTTACAGCTTGTTCCATAGTATGGACACCACTGTCCCCACCCTGAAACACTGAAGAGAAACATGAGGTTCATAACTCAGCTTCAAAAATATTCATAGCTTAAGTAATTATTAAATATTCTGATGGAATCTCATTATGTTATCGTAGTAAATACTTAATCTGACTTTCAAATTGGTAATGGTTACTGAATACCAACAAAAAGTTGACTGAATTCCTTCAGAGACAAAATATTAAGTTAATACATGGATTTGGACACTATCCTGACATTTTATTAAATAGCCTTACGATTCCTGGTATTTCTCAAAAATATCCTTTCATGGTATGAACCCATTCCCTGGGGCTTGTCTGGGGAAAAACCTATACCAGTTCCAGTCCTTAGGTGGACACAGAAACCACATATGCATCAGCATGTAGAAGACCACGGAGCAGAACAGACGACACAGACATAGTTACTGCTTTAAAGGTGAGGACAGTATTTGGTATCAATAACATTTTCTGGTAGAAACAACTGCTGATTACTTGCAGCAGGGTAAGAACCAAGATACAAACAACAGTCTGTTTAAAGAAATTCAAAGCTACGCTGTTTAGGTAACACAGGGTTAGTCAAAGAATGACGAGGCTTGGCAGTTTTTAAACAAAACGTAAAACCAGAGAAATATCCCAGTCTTTCTTATTACGGCCTCAAATTGCTCCAGGGGAGGTTAAGATTGGATATTAGGAAAAATTGCTTCACTGAAAGGGTGGTCAGACATTGGAACAGCCTCCCCAGGGAGGTGGTGGAGTCACCATCCCTAGAGGTGTTCAAAAAACGTGTAGACGTGGCACTTCGGGACATGGTCTAGTAGGCACGGTGGGGTTGGGTTGATGGTTGGACTTGATGATCCTAGAGGTCTTTTCCAACCTTAAAGATTCTATGATTAAAATAAACTAGGTCTGTATCTAGTTTATTAGACAGTTTAGCTGTTATTAAGTTATTTCAGAATACCGGTTGGTATTCAGGATAAAGCAACACTTTCCCTTCATTATTTCTCTGACAAGATCTATTAGATAGAAGAAATTACACAGAAAAGAACAAAATAAAAATCTTCCCAAACATCTAACTGGGGGAAAAAAAAAAACAACACATCTGTGTTGGATGAAACTTGAGAAAGGCTGCTCCTCAACACAGTTACTTACAAAAAGGCTTTCAGTTTATAAGATCCACCAGAATAACACACACAAAAAAAAAAAAAAAAATCAGCAAAGAACCTCTGACTATCACAGACTGAGTCAAAGGAAAAAAACCACAACCCAAACAAAAACCAAACCCACAAACAACCCCCATCCCCCAATCTGTGCTGACAATCAGGATCCGTTTTTTTCTCAATAGTCTTTCCAGCACACTAGGACACACTCTTATTTGAAGAGATAGATGCAAACGAGAGAAATAAATATAAAATCTGAGAGTGCATTTTGAGCAACTCAGGAATAACCTGGTTTGAACAAGTATTGAAGTTAGCATTACATCACGGTGCAGTAATTTGAGTTGCATGCCATGTAAATGGTCTCCTAAATGAATGCAGAAACTATGTTTTGCAGTCATTGCAAATAGATCACTCGTGAAACTGTAACATGCAGTAGTACGTCCACCTGAATGAACTGGGTAAACAGAAACAGCGTTCTAAATACGACAAGAAGAAACTCCCTAATTCTTCCTCAAGCATGTTTTTGGAGTAGTTATCCGTGTGTTTATTCCTGGCTCAAGAACTGAACGGGTAAGCCAAAAGGGAACACTAACAGAATTCCTAAATCACAGTACTTGCTAATCAAAGATATTTCTAACAGCTGTATGTATTACAGCTACAGGTATTCGGAGGCATCCTTTAGCAAGATATTCCCAGTCCTACAGTGTACACTGGTAATAAACACGTCCATATTTCATATGCTGCATCAGCTGCATTATTGCTCTGCCATCTCAAACAGGATCGCTCTATAGTACAACTCCTCTGCTTTCTAACATTATATGTAACAACATTAAAACAGAAACATAACTGTCAATGCTATGGAAATATAAACATCCATACAGCTATGTTAAGGAAATTAACACATAAGTTGTAATTTAAGAGTACTTTCCAAGAGATACTATGAATTTAGCTGTAAAAGTATCGTACTCCAGAATGTCAATTTAAATAGCAACTGATTACTTTCAACATTATAGACAGAATAAAAAGTAAATTTTAAGCCTGTACCACACAGGGAAAAAGCTTGAAACTGCTTCAATCAAGTACAAAATTCCATTAAGTTCCACTGAAAAAAGACTCTTTTTTTTTTAATTATTTTTAATAACACCACTAAAATTACATTCACACCAGCAAGAGGGTGCAATGGAAGTAAAGGAACAAGTCAAAACAGTTAGTTTACATCTTTGTTTACCTTGGAAGATGAAGAAATGTTAAAAGCTACAGGCAGAGGTAATCCAAATGCTGAGATTTAAACTCCAGATACAAAGGTAAAGAAATAAGAAGTCTCTTCAGTGTCCTCTATATGCTTTACCTGACACAGCATTAGAGGTTCGAATGGTTTCTCCCTGCAGAGCTGAATGAAAAGGCGAGCCAGAGGAGGGCAGCAAACGATCAGAGTCATTCAGCATTATCCTTCCAGCACATGCTGAATTTCCTGATTCGGAAGTGCCGGACCAAGTCTCTGAGCTGTCAGCAGGACCAGATACTATCAAACCTCCTTTTCCTGCTGGCTCCTGGGAAACACAAAACAAAACAAAAAAAAGAGAGAAAGTAAGGCACCAGTGCATTTATGAACTTACCTTCCCATTGTATATATGAATTCGGAATTGTTTTGCCTCTATTACATTACAAAGCATCTTCTGTTATTTTGCCTTTTTGACAGTTTTCTACTTTCAGAAAGACACGGAAATCAGAACGAAAAGCCAAAGCAAAGCAATACCACCTCTGCCACTTACCAACAGCTGAGACCTTTGAAATAAACACAAAACATGACCGTACTCTCATCAATTCATTTAGATCCCATTAAGATTTCTGGAACAGTAACAAACTGTAATCAACAAGTCTATTCCATTTACAGTATTTAAAAGCATTCTGAAAGTGAAATTTAATTGTGCACTGAAAACGCAGAAATGCTTTTAAACTTCATCAGCATGCCCAAGGTTACAATAGGGAAGATTTAGCAGTTGTACTAAATTTCATCACAGAAGACATCCGCAGCTTTGAGGATTTAAATCCAAGTGACTACTCCGTGGTTTTGCAAGGTGGGATAATAAAAAAAATATAGTTCAGCTTCAGAATTAAGGAATATTCCTTATCACTGATAAGGTTTGCAATATAGACATTTTCAGCAGCTTTATTTCCAGGGCAGATTACATCAATAACAACTTTTTCCAAAAATTAACCCTTGGAAAAATATTTCAAAAATCACAAGGTGTTCATTTAAACCATCTGAACAACTGTTCAGTTCTGGAGTCCCAGTTCACATGCACAATAGCAATGGAACATCAACACTGACTACCTGCTTCTGAGGAGGGCAGATTGAAAATCAGTAGGAAATGCCTGCATTTAACCCAAAGTGGTCTACCAAACTACAAGAACACTGGAAAACAACTTGGGAGGAAAAGGAGGACCAGATGGCCAGGACAGAAAAAGTCACTTTTGCACTGGGCTATAAAACAAATTAGTGAAGACAAAAGAACAACACTGGACACATGACGATGTGTGTCAGCATTCTGCAATTACAGATGCAGAGGAGCTGCCACAGTAGGTGTAGGAGATAACAAAAAAATTAATAGTTCTTTCAAAGGAGTAAAAATACACAGGCTGACTTTTCTTTTTAAAGAATGTATCTTTTATTTTCAAATCTCTCAAGTCCCCAACTCTTAAACCATCTTTGCTGTTTAGAAACACTTTTTACTTCCTAAGCAACAATCACCTCTAGGTGTTCTCCAGTGCCATGTCACTGACCCAAAAATAAGGAGAGGGGAAACCCCTCGCCAAATCTCATTTTTGTTAGTGGATCACTTTATTATCTCACGAACAATAAATCTCAAATTTGCATGACAGTGGCAAAGCAAAATCAGGGAAAAAATCATGAGGGTATATAGCTAGACCCAGATCAGTATTTCCTTTCCTTGTACCTTCTCTATCGGGAATTATGTGCATTATCTACTTTTTTTTCCCCTCACTCCAAAGAGGAAAAAATTAAACAAAAGATAATAGAATAAACGAATTTTAAAGATCCTAGTGCTGTATCTCATGACATTGAATACCTGCTCTAATATGTACTTTGCTCCATTGTCTGAATCAGTGATTATATCCAGGGAGTCAGTCACTGATGGCTGAAGACAGTCTGAGTTTAAAGTGCCTTCTTCCACGCTGCTGCTCTGTAACAACCTTTCAATCTCCCTGTTCAGAATCTCCAACTGATCACACATCATGCAATTTTTAAGTGATACGCCTAAAGGAAGAGGGAAAGTCAGCTCATCACTTCTTGTTCAACTCTAATATTAAAACTATAAGAACAAACTATGCCTCTAGAACATGCAAAAAGTGCACCCTATTTGAATAACTTATCTAGTAACACACTAAAATAATTGCCTAAAGGATTGTCTTCACTGTGCACAATTAGGTATCTGTTCAAGGCCCTGTGTGCAACACGCTCTTTACAATAACGTTTGAGCCATAGAGCAGAGATCACTAAAGCACTCCAAAACCAGAATCGCATCTTCTGTTCTTAGGAGACATTCTGGCTGGTTGAACATGATGCATTTTACAACGTCAGTCATACCCCACTCAGTGGCAAGGCTGCACAGTGCACAGCCTGCAGCTCGGATGTAATGTATAATAGCATTTTTAACACAAATAAGAATTGAAAACTAAGAGAGTCTATGCAATAATCATGCTTGGTTTTGCATTAGTAGATGTTACCTCATTATTACCTGTATTATTACCTCTATTATCTATAGGAAAAAACCTCTAACGAAACTGCAATTTTTAAATAGTTTCATATTTGAGAGGTATAAAGTTGCAGTACACCTAAAACAGTAAAATTACAGACCCCCTACATGTTCTATAAAATGCTTCATTTCTTATTATTTAGTATCTCCTTTTTTTTCTTTCCCCATTTGGTCCAAATTATTTTTAATGAAAAATGGAATAAATTTCCAATTTATATTTTCATGAATCTGCTCTTGTAGAACTGATAGAGGAAACGACAACTGATAGAGTTGTTTTCCTCTTGATAGAGGTTAAACTTAAGTGTCTAAAAGAAGCTGAAAAATCAAGTGTTATCAAACCATAAAAGCACAAAGCCTTAAGTCACAATAACATTTTAAACCTAGCAAGCCTGCTGGCACTTCTAAACAAACATTTATTAACTGCCTGTAAAAGCATTTACTACAACATAAGGCAACTCTGGACGTCTTCAAATACCTGTTTCTCTTCCCAGTTCAGCATGACTTTTGTTCATTTTGTTCTACTTGTTCTCAAGTTAACTATTTGATTGCAGTTGAAATATTGACTGAAATGTCAGACGAAGCACCAGACTGGTTATCTTGTTTTAAAGAAACTGAACGTCCATGATCAACTTAATGTCATTCCTCCCAATACTGTACATGAATGACATTTCTGAAACTGCAAGTTCTACCTCGAAACTGAAAATTATTGTAGCTCCCCTAACAGACAATTCCCATCAGCATCATCCCGCCTTTCTGCCACATTTCCTTTACAAAGGATATTCCTTCAGAAAGGACATTATGCACCTCTGAAAAATTTGAGGCAAGCATCTCTATAAGTGACGGGGCAGAAAAGCAAACTGATGTTAATAATAAACATATATAGTGTTGCTTATTCAAAAAGTCCTCTGGTTTTGCTTAGGTTAACAAGTTCCATGACAAGCAATCTCCACTGTGAAAAAACGTAAGCTTTTAAGACTGATATCAATAGCAGTGGAAACACAAATCCAGACTTTCTTAAAGGAAAAATCTCTTCTCCCTTCAGAGATGGAACTAAGCTTTGCCCATACAATCCCTAGGTTGACTTAAATGGTCACATAACATACGTAGCAGGTCCTCATTAAACAAAGGATTCACAGTGCTTATTAAATCCATGTTTATCCACTACGAAGAATGAAGTACAACCCTAACACTACTCGAGCTGCTACTGTCCTGCACATTTCTCCTGTGCTCTGTTACATGGTTGACACCACATCCACCCAGGTACCTCTGCACAGAAACAGTCACCTGATGCCTTAAACACCCAAATTCTGAATCCAACAGAAAATGAACCCACCAAAGTGTGATCCAAAAGGGTAATTAAAGAAAATGAACATCAGAACTAGTGTAAAGACATGCAAGAACAGAGACGAAGACCAAGATCCCCTTAAGCAGGCTGCGCTGGCGTCAGCACCTTGCTTTACCTCATTTAACACGTGCACACCACCATCCACACAGCAAGTGCTCATCAGATCTGAGCCAGCAGGATTTCATCAACTGCCCCTTCAGTCAAGACTGTTTTAAGCTTGCAAACTGTAATAATGCGAGCATTCCAGTGAAACTGAACAGTCACTTATCTAAAAGTGGAGCATAAAGCTGATGCACATCATCTTCAGAAAACTAATCAGCCAAGAAAACATTTATTCAGGTTTTTCCTCCCCCATTAGTTTGCAGTTAAAATGTTCCAGTTTCCTCAAAACAGATTAGACACTTGAATTCATCCTAGACCTAAATTCCAGAAGCAACTGAAGCCCAAAAGTATCCTACACTAGAAAAATCAAAAAACTGACACAAGCTTTTAATTTAAATTTGGTCAACTACTCTCAAACAGTAACAAATTTGAAAACATGAGGCTGCCCATTCCGTAAGACTACCGAAGCCACCACTCACATTCAGCACCCCTGGGGAGTCTCAACTACTGCAAACCTGTGTGGTTTTCAGCAGACTTGGCTTGAAGAAATTCCAGGGCAGTATCAGCAGCCAATCTAACAACAGACAGAAAAGATATTCCCAAATTCCAAATCCTGCCACTGCAATACCACTTGTTCAGAATCACACGATACACATTNGCGCTGATCTCACTACACTTTTCTGTAAATATATTATCACTCTCACATTCAGACAAAACCTCAAGAAAAGCATTCCGCTATCTACCACCATCTTCGTAACCCAACTGTTCATAAGTCTCAGGCAGAAGGAAGGAGGAGAGATTATCTATGCCAGTACCACAGGGTTGAGAGGTGTTAATTGCAGGACAGGCACCTTGAAGACACCTGGAGCTGCTGATGCTGACTTCATTAAGCCCTTTTTAAGATGCCTCAATATAACTTCTTAATCTGATGATGACAGAGCAAAGCTTTTAAAGACCACCACCATTTTCCCATCTTTTTGTGTTTATGTATCTAGACAAAGGCCAATTCAACAAGTTTCCAGCAAATATACATTCAGATCAGTATCTCCATTTTTATTCTCTCTCTCATTTCCCTGAAGACTTTCAATGGGTCCACTGACTGCATAAAGATTTTGTATTTTCTAGAACTTATCATTTTAACTTCATTAAGAACTCCCTGCCTCAGTTAAGTGGGAAGACTTGGCTCTAAAAATGGGTCTTGAAAGACAGCTCAGTAATAAAATCTTTAACATGAACTAAAAACCACTAAAAGAACTTAATTTCTCCTTCATTTGAGGACAAATATTTGTGTACAAAAATAATCTATGTCAAAATTCAGGATAAATCCTTCAGTTTCATCTTATTAGCTATTTTATTTAGTTTTTTGAGGCATCTATATGAAAGACTAGTGATCTTTTTCCTCTCATTAATGTTAATCCTCATTATCAGCGGCTTGATGACAAAATATGCTGCAGCTCATTCCACGTTCAGCACTCTTCAATACTCCGCCAGATTGCTGTAATCTGCACAAATTCTGGTATGTCATTATTTAGAGGTTATACAAGCACCTTAATGGATACTTTAGTTCAAATTATGACTATTTGGCACCTATTAGTTCTCTTATTCCCTACTCACAGGGAATCTAACTCTACAGATGTCTGATTTTGGAAGATCTCATGCATACTCAACTCTACACAAGCATCCAAGAAAGCAAGGTTAATCTCGTATTTAAGACTTAGGATAGACCCCAGTACCTGCAGTTGTTTCAATGCAACGCGCTACCTAGATGTTTACTTCTACTGTGACAGAGAAACAAAGAGGCTTTTTTTTTTTAAATTTTAGGATTTTTTTTTAAAGTCTTCATACTGAAGCTCCAGTTAATAGTGTACATATTATGGAAATTCAATGGCCAGGGCCCAAGGAGAGGACAGAAATGTCAAACAACCACAACGGCCAATACAAGGTTCAGCAACTTTCCAAAAACTAGTGAGAAGGCAGAGACTGAATGTGCAAAGAAATTCAAAGCATAACAGTTTTATACCTTCTAGCTTTTAAAAGCAGGTATCATTCTTCAGCGACTAGTCTCACTGCCACATCCTGACACAAGTTCAGTCTATGCCAGTATGTAAGATACTAGCTTCAATTAGAATGACTCGTAATTCGCCTTCAGTTAAATTTTTCTGTGAGTTTCGACGTGCAAGGTATTTGGCTAGATCCAAAATATCCAGACTAAGTTTCTTAGATATCAAAGAAACTGTAGAATGTTATGAACAGGATAGAAAACATTCTTTCCAGAATGATGTAACAGTGATTCTAATCACAATTGACACCACTTGCTCATTTTGCTTCCTGTAAAAGAGGCACTGGGCTTGGCCTATGCCTCTCTTAAGTGTTAAAAAACTACTAACAAGCATGTATATTGATATCACATGAGAAAAAATACTGTCTGAGAATTCATATAAGGACATAATTTCTGAGGCAAACAAAAGAATGTTGGTATGGTTTAGCTGGTGCCACTCCCATTCAGAAGACTGATCTCATTGAAAATTACTTTTCATCCCTATTTGTCAAAGATGACATCTGAGAAGTCTGAACTCTTTCTACTGAGCAGCAGCAAAATTAATCCCTTGCACCAACAAGCATTACAAAAGCAGCCAAAGGAAGTCAGTAGGGCAAAACCTACTTTGTACATAAATGAGCAGTTCCATTCAGACCATGGACAAAAGCGACAATCCACTGACCCCCAAGAACAGCAGGAAACAGGTTCTACACCAGCACTGAAAAAAGCCACGTACACACAGGGCTGTAGTGCAGTACCCTCCATCTGCTTGTCCATGAAAGACGTAAGAGCAGACTACTTACATGAGAAGCAACAGAAAACCAGATGACCAAGTACAGATAGTATATGGTTTTTTATTTTCATATAAAACATACCCACTGCGTACTTAAGTATCTTCCTTCTGAAAGAAGGAAAACACATTTCAAAAAAGTTCTGAAATGGGGATGATGCAACAAAAGAGAAGCCATGGAAGTTGAAGAGCTAGACAGGCAGCAGTTGTAAGGCTCAAATCTAGATATGGGGAAACATAAGAAAACGGATGTGATCCTGAACTCTCATCCTCATGAACTCTCTTGCCTCAAATAATTTACTATCTCACTCCTTGACTGCCATATACAAGCTGCAGTTCAAGGTTGAAAGTCCAAACATCCCCGGTAAATACAAAGATTTTATGCCAGGAAGATGATTACATTTGAAAGATCATGTTAAAACTGAAATTTGCATAAAATTGAAGTACTTCACTGCTCCTAGTCAGACCTAGAACAATAAAACCAAACAGAAATAATGCTACAAAACCTGCTAACACTTATCTGTACATGCTTTGCTGGCCATAAACAGACAAAATTACTTCCAAGATTATAGACAAACCTACCACCTCATGTACCCACAATACCAACAACTTAAAAGCGGCAGTTAATTCCTTCCTATTCTAGAGTCAATACATTATTCCCATTTAAAATGTTAACACATTAACAAGCTTAGAAATGTGTACAGTGTAGATTCAGCAATATGCAATTCATTACTACAGCCACGTTCCTCAGAAACATCCCACCCCAATTTAAGAAATGTGTACTCTTCTTGAATACTGCATGAAGCAGCAATAATTCCAGGCAAGTATGAAGAGTGCTATATAGCCAAATTAGAACAAAGTATCACCATGATCTATTTTTAAGGTAGATTTTAGTATCACCACAGTATTTCAACCCCAGATGTGCAGAACATGATACTGACATCTACAATACTGTCTCGCATCACACTCTTCCATTCAGCCCTGCTGTTTCTTCCCTCACCTCCCTTCACAAGGACAGGTTCCAGTATTGTAAAGTCTCATTTTTTTTCAGTAACTGGGAAGTGTTGGGTAGTACCCCATCTAAGTTCCTACCAAAAGTAATGGAAGAGAACTGACTTGACTAACATGGGAGATCAGACTGCCCCAGGACAGAAACAGTTGCACCAGAGGTTAGAGACCGTACACCCTCTGAAGATGGTGCAAAGCAAGCATGTGATGGTACCTGTGCTGCAGTAGTCTCCACCATGAGAGGAAAGCTCCCTAGAGACATCTTAGCACACCAGTGGGATCAGATCTTCAGGGGCGGGGGGATTAATTCAGAGGCTTCTGCATCTCTCATCATCTTTGTGTTGAAAAATTATATCAAGTGTGCAGGGTATCATGCAAAACATTTGTCCTGGCTTGGTACAGGAGAGCCCATTAAGTGCATGCTTACATGATACCAAGTACTAGAATATGCAGTGTTGATGCCAATCACCTGACAACATCTAAAATGTAAACATTACCTACTTTTTTTAAAAATTTCCAAGATGCATTCAATTTTCTTCCAGATTTTCCTCTCATGAAAAATGAGAACACATTTATATATTTCAGAAGATCACTTTTTTCCATTTGAGAAAGTTAGTGAAGAGATACTCTAAATTGACAGTGAACTTCATAGCAAACTGACTTGACAGCTTACTTTTTAAAATAATTAAGCAAATGTATTCATTCCAAGAAGTAAAAAAATAGCTTCTCTTAAAAACAATAAATACATTCACTAGGTCTCTGTGCTTGTAGTAATAAAGAAATTAACCTTTCCAAATTAAAATGTCTTTAGTCACCCATTATTATAAAACCCCCTCTAGTGTATGTCTGAACCGAATACATACACCATCATCCTTGCCATGACTCCTGTCAGGCTACTCACTTACCTTACGTAAGCCTCATAAGAAGGCCACTGCCTCACACGGTAGATAACTGCGCACACACAGGGCAGCAATCCTGCGCGTTTGCAGTGAACGTGGGACCTCCTGGAAGTGTGGAATTTAATGTGTGCACAGAACCACCCTACCATGCACACACAGCATGCACACACTCGAGTGCATAGGAGCAGTTAGAAAAGACAATGAGCGACTCCACAGTATGATGTAACTACTCCAAGCAAAAACATATGAAGCAGCTCCCTTGTTTATGCAACACAATATACACACCCTCTGAAGTTTATTTTGGTATCTTTCAGACTAGAAAATTATCTTCCCAAGCAAAACATTTTATAAATGTTCTTATTTCAGATTCTATCATACAGGATCAGAACAGTCAGGGAAAAAAAACATTAAAGATGGGATGGACCACTCTGTAGGTAGCGCAGCAGAATGAGAACAGCCCCAGATATTACAAGTGTGTTTTATTCTGGGTAAGCAGGAAGAAGTGCTTCCTTGAATCAGAGCGAAGTGATCACAACCAGATTCAGCTAAATAGCAATTTCTCATAGAAACACTTGAGGCACTATAGCAGCAGGCCCACCAGAAATTTGGCAAACATGAAAATTTTATTTAATAACAGACAATACTGTGATGATATCTGCACTACGGATGTTCAACATTGCAAGTGCACAAGTTAGGAACATTACGGGGTACAATCCTTAATCAACAGAGCCGTGCTGGCGTAAGTGCCTCATATTGGTGTAATTACACCTGCAAAACCGTACTTTTACCTGTATGAGTCGTTCTGTTTGTAGGGTGCGGTAGCAGGTATGCACCATCCTGGTGCAGCAGTTTTATCAGTGTGGCTGCACACACAGTAAGAAAGCTCTATCAACACGCTAGTACAGGCCCTTCCAAGTAGGGAAGCAGTTTATCTCAGGAGGAAGCAAGACTTTGGAAGTTCACTCAAATTCCTTGAATGTAACAAGTTACATTAGCAAACAGATTCTAAGATATCTGTGGACACATAAGAGTTTCTGTCAGTTAGTAGCTGGGCAAAGAACTGTAACTGACAACTGTACTGCCGGAAATTTAGTAAAGGTTAAACCTTAACATAAGGCACTTATACTGTGCACATCCTCCAACCTGCAGGCCCATAATTGTGTTTGATAAACAAAATTCATATTCAGTTGAGAGTTTTCTGCATTAGAGGAGACATTCATTTTAAGAGGAAAGAAAAGTATTATATACACGCCACTGGTATTTTCTACTCCAGAGCTTCATGGGTGCTTACAAGACTATGCAGATACACTCTCCTGGCTTACTAACAGACTGGCAATTAGCTTTTTTAGTACTCCTATAGTAATACCTTCTGAAGCCTTTATTCACATTCTTCTGGGTAAGATAATCCCATATCTGTCCTAACAATGAAAATCTACCCAAAGATAACAAAATAAAACAGTTTTTTTTTGGTCAGGTTTACTTCTCTCAGAGTCTGAACAGGATGAGCAAAAATGAGATAGCAAATGGATTTTGCTCATTAGGAAAGCTGTGAGTAGAATCACAAGCAGTGAAACTGGCTCTGCTTTTTTCTTTTTTTCCTCTTCTACAGATTAAGAAAAAGAGAGCAGCTTTCTGTGGTCAAAAGTTTAAATTAAAAAAAACAAACATAACCATCTCTGTACAAGAAACCTTCTAAAGACCCCGGAACAAGCCAATTTCACAAGCCGTGGTCCTAAGCTTAGGTAACCGAAGTATCAATTATAAACTTTGATCTGTTATTGGATATTACTCAATATGCAATATGTTTATCATTCCTTCCATCATCTTGAATGAAAATATTTTACAAAAACATACTACTCATTTGCCTAATGTTCAATTTCTGCTACTGAACTCGACCTCTTCAGCAGCACTGAATGAAAACACGTTTTCAGGAACTGCACAGGAAACAATGTGCTTTGGAGAGGTGATTCACACAATCTGGCGTTCCTCCCCTGAAGTACCAAAGAAATTAGTTCTTTATCATGGCTGTTAGGAACACTCAGCTGTTAATTGAACAGCAACAGTTAGCGGGGCTAAATCTGAGAATCTTACAGTTTAACTCTTCCACATCCCACAGGTCGTTTATTTTAAACTGTACAAGATTACAATTCTACAGCTGTCAAATTTCAGCTTGAATACTTACAGTGTACTTAAAAATCCCTCTACTTACACAGTTTTACACAAACTAGTAAAGCTGTACGGACTTTTTGTCAACTCGGCATTATAACATTACATAAACTAGCTACACATCCTGAACTATTATATTTAAAAAAATGTTAGTTTTAAGTTTTAATTAAAATATCTGTATCCTCTGGCATGTCTAGTTATTGTTGTCAGTCAACTGTGTATACAGAAATGGACTCTAAACAACTGCAGGGTTATTTCTGACCCGATCAGCAGAGCTGTTAAAAAAAATTAAAAAATAAATCCTGTGGTTTTACACTTTTCTCCCTTATTTCATCTGTAAAAAGTGAACTAAAATATAACATCTGAACCCAGCTACCATTTTCATTCTTATACCATCAAAAAGGTTCATTAAATGAAGCAAAACTGACATGAACTACTTCTTCAGAACAGAGTGAAACACAGTAATTACAGCATACTGATTATGTTATTAAAAATGCAGTAAACACAGTTCCCAATTTTGATTAGGGTTTAGTGTGAGAACACACAAAATGCACATTTAATTTTTGTGTCTTGGCTCTCTAACTGGAAATGTAAGACTTTTCTTAACCTCAAAGAGTATCAATGCTGTTGAGACTACCACCATAACTGTGAAGTGTTCACTTACTTCAGAAGCTGTATTAGGTAAAACTGAATAGCAGTACAACACTCAAAGCATTAAGTGACAGTTGGCTGAAGACTCTTAGTGAGGAGAGGCTTGACACTACACAAAAAAGCAACCAGTTCTTGCATAAACTAAATAAATCTTACATTAAAACCCTCTCACTAAATCTGCTACCATCGTTCTACTACTTGTAGCACTACAAGAAACATTAGCTAGAAAAAGTGCACCAGAGGATAAAACTAGTGCAGATACTACCACTTCTGTCAACTAAACCCCATCTAATCTGACTCTTGCTGAGTACAGGCCCTTCTTCCACTTCTATCATTTTATAAGTCTCAGCCTAACCTCTATAATCCTTGTCCTTCTTCTCCCCACTTCATATTTCTAGCTTCAGTTTCAGGCTGTACAGAATTAAAATCCCACAGCTGTAAATTAGAACAATAGAGGTAATTACTGTCTTAAATTGAAACAAACAACATAATCTACTGCCAGAAAATCTAGCAGCAGCGGAGCAGGATTAAGTAGAAGAAACACTGCCTTTTGATGAGTCTGCTATATACTGAAAAATATTTATTCAATTTTATTTACTATTCTGGACTCATACAATTCTATTAGCATTGCTTTTGGGAGTTTCAGGGTGGTTGGTAGTTTTTTGGGATTTTTCACATGTGCTTCTTTTTTAAACTCAAAAGACATGTCTTGATTACATGAAAAGCACCTTCTGAAGCACTGTGGTGGATTATATATATTATTTTATATTTTAACAGTTTTAAAATCTGTAAATATTTTGTAGCGTACATACATTTGCAGCAGAGCAAAAACTTCATTTGCATACCAACAGAACACAACTAAAATATTCCTTAAAAAAAACAAAAAACAAACAAGAGGGAAACTACATATAAAAAAAATAAAAATTCTAGTCTTGAAAGCAACAATATTCGATTTGCAAATTACTGGAGTCATGCACTCTCCAAGTAGGCTGACGGCTAACGTGAGCCTTCATTCTTCCACTAAAGTGCATTAAAAAACCTTTATGTGCAATATGTTTCTGGAACCATCAAGGGAAAAAAAAAAATTGAAGGCCTAACTGAACAGCCATTTTAAGCTTACTTCTATATTTACTCCTATAGAAAGTTCCAAATGTCAAAGAACGGTAACAAGCAGCTGGCATACATAAAAGTGGAGCACATCCCAAAACATCTACTACAATTAACACAGTATATGCTACACTCGTACAGTAACTACACATTATCATTTTTCATTGACTAGGAATTAAACTGCTTAAACAGGTAGTAGATTTTGTTTGCAGAAGTAGCAACAAGACAGTTGAAGCTAAACCAATCCAAATTAGCACTTACAAGAAAACTGTGTAAAACAAAAGGTCAAAAAAACAGGCAGTGAAAAAGTTCTCATAAAATAAAGAATATAAAATAGTTTAATATCAGCTGCCAAAGAATTTACTTAAACAAGGCTGTGACGATTAAGTATTCAAAAGAGCTGCTTCTACAAATAATAATAATAAAAAAATCTCAGGTAGATTATCCAGGAGAAAAAAAAATAAAATTAACCAGGGAAATTAGGAGTGGTAAATACATTCTTTTGAGTAAAATAAAAGGAATCAGCATTTTTTCTCCCTGAAGTTCCTAAAAGGAAAACATGAAAGCCCATGCAAGAAAAACAGCATGTTACACTGTTTTGAATTGCGGAACACAGAGCCAGCAGGAAGAGTGTAGCACATATACATTTCGTAACACATTAGAGAGATTGTAGTGTTCTTTCCCAGTTAAAAGTTACAAGCTAAACCAGTAAGATTTTCTTAACCCACTACCAAAATATATCTATCGCTTGGAGGTACAAGCAGAAAACTGCTTCACTGTGTGAGAAGAGATTTGGTCCACAAAGAACAGCTTTGTGCAAGCCAAATGAGCAGCTCCGAACTACCATCACCTCCAAGAGACAGGATTTTAGTACAGCAGCGCAAGGGGCGGGGAGTAGTTATTGACAGGGAATTTACTCTTTAAAGCCAGCCAACAATTACTACTGCCTGAAAATCCAACCCCTCCTCTCTCCCCCTACAAGAAAGCCACCAGAACGTGATGAAGTTCAGCCTTCCTGGTTTAACTCACCAAGAAGGAGATCACCTCCGGCGCCCACAGCAAATAACCGTCACCTCACGGCAGGGCACGGCGTAGTCCCACTCCCCCACCACCCCCGGCCCCGCAGCGAGGGTTCAGTTGGGCTTCAGGAGTCCCCAGCGCCCAGGAGCACCGGCCCGACGCGGGGCGCTACCCCCGCACGCAGCCACCCCTCGGGGCCGCGGCGGAGAACCGCTCGTCCGGTACCAAGGCAACGGTGAAACTGAACGAGAAAGACGGTTGAAGTCGGTCGTGACGTCACGGAGAAGCTCGCCGGCGTCAGCTTGATTATGACGTCGATCGCCTCAGAGCACAACCGTCCTCTCCTTTCCCCCCCAACATGGAGGAGCCCGCCTTCTAGCCCGCTCCGCCCGGGGAGGGCGTCCTCTGCGCTCCGGCCCAACCACGGTATGAGCTTACGGGGCGGCGGCTCTTAGCTTCCTCCGAGGCCCCCGCATTGAGTCGCCGACCTCCTCTGGAACCGGGCCAGGCCTCCGGCGAGCCCGCGCCCTGCAGCCGCACCGACGGTGCCCTGAAAACAGGCCCCGCCGCTCCCCCCCCCGGGGGCGCTCCGGCCGCCCCGACCCGCACC